>MU224993.1:946471-983622 GCA_018584345.1 Thuja plicata
TAAAGCATTTACATAAAGCTTGCATGACCATCTAATATGATTTAAAACAAAATAAAACTCTATAAATAGAATTACATTGCTTTAATCATCGTGTAAAACTCAGATCCACAATTTGCGGGTTCTTGATTTGTCTGTTGGTTCTGATTGTCAATTTTCTTGATCGTCGGTGTTCCTTTCTTGAACTGGTCATCGGGTATGCTTTTTCTGTTTCTGACGGTTTAGTTTTGAAAACTATGTCACTGGTAATGCTTGTGGTTTCTGGTGATGCTTGTGGTCACCAGTGATGCTTGTCACTTTTATACTTAGCATTTTTCTCAAAAATCTTTGTTTTGTCAGGTATTCTTGCATTTCACCGGTACTGCTTGTGGTTCGTCGGTAATGCATATTGTCTGTCGGTAATGCTTTCTGTCTATGTTTTTCAGTGAGTATACTAATGGAAAAATAATTTCATTAATATACAAACCTTCTCTATGATCGAAACTCCATATTTGTTCCAAAACTCGACCATTACCACATTCTTTGACTGAAATTGTTCTTCTTGTACACTCGACAGCATACTTAACTGTTTCTTCCTTTATCGATCATGTATAGATCTTACTGGTCAATCCAATCATGTTAATTGAATACCTTGTCATTAATGACAACCAATTATGCATTGTCTTATGACTGTGCTTCATATCTCCCCCAAAACTACCATAATTCCAACAATGTCCCCCTTTGGCATTGATGGCAAAAACTCTCCCATGCATAACTTTGTAATTATTGATTTGTATTGTACCCATACTTTGACTCATTCTCCCCCTTAGTTTATCCATTCTCTCTCTTACTCTACTCATACTCCCCCTTGTTTTATCAACAATGACAAAGGATCACATATAGATAGAAAATTTACATTTTGTCAAAGACATCCTTGAAGTTTGTCTTTGCGGTCTCCAATGACAAATCCCATGACTCTTGCAAGCACTCTATAGATAGAATATTCCCATGTATTACCGATGCTAACCCCTCCATATCATTCAAAGTACTCATCGCTAGTAGACTTAGTGTGGTTTTTTTCATTTTTCACATGTTGTTGCATAAGTTTTACAATGGGTGCCAAATAGGTCTACATCTCCAAAAGTGTAATAATCCTTTTATCATGTTCTTCTTACAATTGCTTCACTGTGTATGTAATTATTTTGACCTTAGCACTGTATTTTGATGTTGAACTTGTAATAGGATCAAATTTTTCAATCAAAGCATTAAGCTCCTGTAGAGAATCCTCTCTCTTCTTCTCTGGGTCTTTTGTAAAAGATGTTAACTTGGAAACTTTTACAAGTAACTATGCTACCTCCTGTAGGATTTCCTTCAATTTTTTCACTTGAACTACAAGTGACTCTTTATCCACTAAAATAATCTCTTTCAACTTGTCAGTTCATATCTTCTCATACTCTTTCATTTCCAACTTCATTGGTGCATTCTCCAAATCAAGTACTTGATCATAAATGGATTTGACCAATATACCCAACCAATCAATAAGTTTATCTTTTTTTCCATATCCCACATCAAGTACTAAGTTTTTAATGATGTTCCTGACCCCTTTTAGTATTTTGTCCTTCTTTTTATTTCTCTTTAATCTGTCCATTTCCTCATTCTCCTTTACCTTCTCAGATACCTTTATTAGCTCCTTAGGACTCATCTAAGTGATATCAATAGTTGTTTGGATTTCTTCATCTTCAAGTTCTCCTTCATCCACTTCCTCAGAACTAGTTGAATTCTTTGTTTTTCTCTTCTTCATTGTTCTAGCTTCACTAGTTAGGTATAAATTCTTCTTTAGTGAAAATATATCTTCATCATCCTTGTGTTCTTTACCTTTATGTTCTGACACTTCCTCAACAATCTTCTGTTTTGGTGCATCAAAATAAATTTGAGTACCAATAATCTTTATTTTCTCAGATATATCAGAGATAGAATTATCTAGGACATCATTAATCTCTTCATCTACTATCTCTTGATCTTTTTCCTTCTCTTCTATTGAACTATATTTAGTTGCATTCTCATATTTCACTAGCTTTTTCCATGTATCCATTTTATAATCTCTTACCGATTGTGTTTCTCTATGGAGAATCCTTGAGACTTTTTTCCTTGTCTTTAATTCTCCCCTCATTGCTTCAACCATTACCTTTACATCCTCAGCTGTCAATTCAGGCTTCAAAAGTGCAAGTTCTTATTCCATCATCACTCTATCAATATTCAATGCTTCTCTCCATCTCTTATATATTTCCTTATACAGTTCCTTAGTTATAGCCTTGTAAGGTTCACTTGGTGCTTTGTAAAATGTATGTTGACTTTCTAAAACTACATCCTGTATCTTATTTTTATCTTCACTGTCAAATTTATCCAAGTAATTTATCACATTTGTCATTCTTCCATATTCCTTAACATCTTGAACTATGTTGTCAACAGTAATAGAGTTATCAATTTTGACAATTTTCACAGTAGGATTTCCTACTATAGTGGACTTATTTTCACTAGCTCTTAGCTCATTTTGTTCCTTATCAGACTCACTTTTAACTTCTTATGCTCTAGCCTTCTCCTTACTTCCTTTCTGGTCCTTTAACTCTTTATAACTTGATGGTTTCTCTTTCTTTCTTTCGTAATTTTGTTGAACGGTCATAGGTGGCTCCTTTACTGGCTTAGTCATAATAAGAGTAGTAGTGGATTGAATTTGTTTTTGTGTTGAACTCTAGTGACTCTCTGAGGTGTAATATCTTCGACTTAAACTTCAGTAGACTTGACTTCTACAAAAACATATGTGCTTTCTTCGTCACTCTCCAATTTCTTCCTAATTTTAGTCATCATTTCTTGGGTAATGCCACTCATTTTTCTTAATTTGTCAACTTGTTTCCTTACTCTCTTTTAGATTATTGGTGCCCTTAATTCATTGTGAATTTTCAGAGATGAGTCTTCATAGGTTCCAAACCTAGGTGTTGAAGTATCAATAGGTTTTGGTAATAGTACATTAGCATGCATAGTGACTAAATCATCATCTACCTTATATCCCATAGCTAGTACCCCAAATGTCCTAGATTGAACTTCTTGCAACATACAATTATTGGTATCTACTAGAAAACAAATATCATCTTTATATTTTCAACAATATCGGTTGGGATTCTCTCTCTCATGTGCATTTTACCTTGAAAATCTTTGAAATATCCCCACATAACAGTATTAAAATTGTTTCTTAATGTCCTGGCACATTACTTAATCTACATTACTGCCATTTTATCCTTTGACCATGTAATAGGACCTATTCTAGGAAATTGATTTTGCAAGTAGAAGAACATACATACCAGAATTGATCCATATTTGAAATAGTGCTTCTTATCCTTCTTGATCTTCTCCATATTAACAAATAATTGGCTCCTCAACATCTCACTTAGATCATATTTGGCATCTTCCTTCACCATTATGTGTGCAACATGAATTTATCCACCAAGTACATTGTTCAACCGACTAGACTGGTATACTCTATATCCAACCACCATTGAAGAAAATATCACTTCCTTTTCTTTAATGTATTTGATTGTCATAGCTTGGTGATATTGTTTAGATTTGGTCAAGCGAGTAACCAAACTTGCAGTAATAGTTCATAGAGTTGGTGCCTCAACGGTCACACAAAACCCAATAAATCAATTGATTAGCTCCTTTGTAATCTTGTGTGGCTTGTCCAACCAAATAAATTGGTCATTGACTCTTCTCAATACAAATATTATCTAATCTGGATGAAAATCATCAGAAAACTCAGCCGCATATGTAAAACCTTTGTGCATCAGATGCATATGCTTGTTCTTTAAACCTTGATTAGTGCACAACTTAGTGAGCTCATCGTAGATCTCATCAGGTCCAAGATCTTCCAGCTTATAATGGATGAATGATCAACTATCTTATATTAGTAATACACCATAGGGTATCAAGGATAGAGCACTCATTGGATCATTCTCATTTTCCTTCATCAGGTGTAACTTGAATATGGGTCTCGGCTCATCCACAACATTGACTAACACATGGGTATCCATAATGACAATAATCAATTCTATGAAATAATACATTTGTAAAATCATCAAAATATAAGAAATAACCTTCAACTTCATTTCTTAGTGTTCTTTGACAACCGATATAATTTATCGCTCAAAATCTTGATTCATAATCACAAATAACTCTCACTTTGGAATGTACACAAATTCTCTAGTAAAAATCATTAGAATAAAAAGTAAGAAATGGGTTTACTTTCCCACCCTTATAAGGTTTGAGAATGCATTCATTATGCTCAATGGTCAAATAGTGCTTTCACTGACCACAATGGTTAAAACATAACATCTGTTAGATGCATGCACAAAATCAAGTATAACTCTTTATCTTTACTAATCATTATTAAATATAAAATAGACATCTCAAAATGCATATGAATCTTACCACTTCATGAATCTAATGTATCGGTAAATGATTTGACTATAAGTTCTCTCCCTAAGAAAATAATGTTCTTAGTTTGTCGATGGACTCTCCACATTTCCTGAATTTGTGGAGTTCTCAATCAACTTAGAAGACTTTGATACACTTTTATTCACCCATGAATTCTTCATGTCACTTATGACTTCATCAACATTTGTAATCTGATTTCCTTTCCTATCCTCTGACTAGTTAGGAGATTGATTCTTAAATCGATAGTCTCTTGCCAGATGACCTATCTTATGACTTAGAAAACATGCCATACCAGTTGACTTCCAAGGTCCAACATTTCCTCTCTGATTTCTCATTTTGGAATTTACTACTAGATGACCATAATTACCACATACTAAACATGTAGCATTGAATTGTCTTTCCCTTCTAACAGTATTCACTGGTGTGACAAGTAACCTAGGTGCATGCACTCTTGACCTACAATCTTCAGCTTTGTGTCTATATTTATTGCATGTAAAATAATATCCATCAAAACTACCACTTCTAGGTCTAGATCGAAATTCATAAGAAATATGACCATACTTATGACAATTATAGCGATAACCATAAAAATAATAAGGTCTATTCACCAGTTTTCTCCTACACACATTTGTAGTATGACCAGGATTTCCAAAATTATAGCAAGTAGGTTTGTTATGTTTCTTACCTGATTTGATTGGATCTACCTTTTCATCTTTTTGTGGCTCCTTGGGTTTAGATTTAGAAGACTAACCAATTTCAAATGTTCCTTGACCTACGTAACCAAGACCAGTTGTGTCTTTATCTCTACTTTGTCCCTTTAATTTTCCATCAAGCTTTTGTGAGATTTTATTTTATTGCTTCAGCTTTTCATTTGCTTCTTTCTGAGTTTGCAATTCCTTCTTCAATGTCTCATTCTCCTCTCTATGTCTTTCATTTTCACATATGACCTGCTAGTTCTCTTTAGCAGTATCCTACATTTGACTTTGATATAAGGTATATTAATGTCTTAGGTTGACAATTTCATCTTTTTCCTTTAGGGAATCTTCAAAAAAATTATTGGCATCTTCAGCTATTCTTTTTCCTTCAAGGTCTTCACACACCCTAACAGACTGACTCTCAAGCTCTCTTTTCAAATTAGCCACTTCTCCTTTAAGTTTCTTGTTCATATCCATTAGATCTACAACTGTTTCTTCAGATTATTCAATCATACTACCTTAAGATGGTTGACAGTGTAATCTTGACTTTCACTCAATTTCTTAGCAATTTCTCTTCTTTTAGCAAGGTCATACCTCATCTTTTCATTCATTTCATTGATTACTTTGGTTGCTTCGTCAAGCTGCTTCTCATATCTGTAACTCTCCATGTTGGATTCTAGGGATCTTTTCCTCAAGAGGTTAAGATTAATATCAAGAGGACCATTTCTCTGATACCAATTGTTAGCATTCAATGGTACTGAGAGTGGGGGTGAATCAGTACAAATAAGTACTTATAGATTTTCACCACCAATCTAACAAATTTAATCAACAACTTCCAAACATTGAAACATGTAATTGATGATATCAAATTGAAGTAAATAATATCAAGCATCCACATAAGCATCACACATAACACACAAATTTTTTATGTATAAACCCTTGTAGGAGGGAAAAAACCATGGTGGGGATGACACCCACAATTTCAATACTATAGTAAATGAGTTTTCCCTGTTAGGAGCTACAAATACCATTTCTAAGGGTTCACCTTGCTAGGAGTGACTAGTTCACTATTAAAAGTACAATTAAATCAATTATGATCTACCTCTCTAAAGGATTTCAAAACTCCAATTAAGAAGTTACCCATTTAAAGGATTTACAATAAAGATTTGTTAGGATCTACCCTGCTAAGGATTTGACCTGTTGCAACTATTAGGGAACAATAGAAATAATGATCTATAGAATGTCACTGCTTTTGTATCAGATCCACTTTTCTCTTATTCTTTCTGACATTGTATTGATCTCTTCTTCTTCAATCTCTAATTGCCCAACTTGAAAATATGATCGCAACCCTAAATCAAATGATTTAGAACACCTTATATAGAGTTGTTCTTAGGTCACTTAAGACCTATAACTTTCTACCACAGTCAGCCCAAAGGATTGACCAAACACCTAGAAATCAGTGTCAATAATACCCAATATGTCAGCCTCAAATGTAATATTCATGTTTAGAACTAATATCCAACCTCAGATCCACCACCTTAACCAATTTAATATGAAACTCTAATCGGTGACCCAATAGGTAAACTGTCTTCTTCACCAAAAACATAATTCACTCAAAACACTGGATTAACTATTGCGATTGGAATCATTGATTCCAAATATCATATAAAAACCTTCTCTATGATCGCAACTCCATATATGTTCTGAAACTTGACTGCTGCAACATTCTTTTACTGAAATTGTTCTTCTTGTACAACGGTCAACATACTTAATTGTTTCTTCCTTTACTGATCATGTATAGATCTTAGGAGTCACTCCAATCATGTTAAATAAATACGTTGCCATCAATGATAACCAATTATGCATTGTCTTATAACCACACTTCATATATTCTCTAAAACTACCATAATGCAAATAATTCAGACCATATGTCAATATCAGATCCTTTGACAATGGCGCACATCAATTGGAAACCCAAGAAGGAGATCAGCTCCCTAGCTACATCAACAATATGCACCTGAAAAAAATTATATATGACATCCGAAGGTTAAGTGTGCATATTCAAAAGATTTAAAAATTCCAAAAAAATAAAAATAAAAATACAAAAAAATTTGTACAAAACGTTACCTTAGTAAAAACCTAGCAAACATGTGCCTTAGCGACAACAAAAAAAGTGAAAAAATGAAAAAGTTAAGAAAAACAAATTACCCTCTGGTGAAAACCTAGAAATCAGGCACTATTACGTAGGTACCTAAGTGAAAACCTGACAAATAGGCACCAAGTGTTGAAATCTAACTTTACCATCAATGAACTCAAATGATCAACTTGCACTAACTAGCATGCATCACTGCGCACTCCAAGAAAAATCCAAAGAAGCACAATCCTTATGATAATTCACGCCTATCTATGATGTATATTGGTTCACCAAATTGGGGGCAATCTCTAATAGACCTAAAATATCCCTAAAATTGCATAAAGAACTGAAAAAATTCATAAAAATCACATAAACTCTTGAAAAAATCCATAAAAATTGAATAAAGTCCTGAAAAAAATCATTAAAAATGAAAAAATGTCCTAAGAAAAATTCAAAAAAAAGTTCATAAAGCATCTAGAAAAATGACCAAAAACATCACAAAATGTCCTGAAGAAATCATCTGGGGTAACTAAGTTTGGGGTGTCTGTGATAAGATCCTTCACAAATCTATCAAGTATCTAATTGCAAAACACATTGCCATAGATACCTTTGGTGGTGATATGTCGCATATACCTCAAATCCTAGCATATGAACTCTACAATGAACCAAAAAAATAGAAAAACGTCCTAAAGAAATCAACCAAAAAAATAAAAAAACATCCTAAAGAAACCAACCAAAAAAATCAAACATATCAAAAATCCTTGCAATAAAGTCATCTCGGTCACGACAAGAAGAAAGTGACGCCAAATATCAAATCTCAAATCAGAACAATGACCTTCATAAATTGGCAATGGACTCATAAGATTTGTCTTGTTCAAAAATCCAATTTGTCATCAATTGAATCAACCAATCAAATGTCTTATATAGTGATGAATAAACTCAAAACCAGACAGATTGGTTTCATACAAGTCATCCATTTCTGAAACATGACACATCCACATCAACATCAATACAAGAAAATATAATTAAGGTTGTTGACCAAGTTAGTCGTGTTAGTCTTTTGTCAATTTATCTTTCGTGATTGTGTTCCTATGGTCCTTAGGGATATCACTGAGTGGTGAGTGGCCAGGATGGTTCATAATCTTTTTTTGCTTTGTGTGTTGTTTGTGGAATGTTTCAATAAAGTTCTCGAGCGAGGATGATTTAGGGTGAATGTTGTAAGTATTGTCATGCATACGGTAGCCACACACACCCAAGTCTGAGGCAACCCTGGAACATAATCAAACATACCTTGTTTTCTATCTACTTATTACAATAGAGATTGTAGTGATATCCAAATGATCAATATATGGGTGCATTCATATCTTTTTCTTTTCAAATAAGGCACAATGATGATATTGTTGAAAATATTTGGCAGGGACTCAGAAATATCACCTATGTTGATTGCAATTAATTTATTCTTTTCTAAGTCTTTCTTCTTACTAATTTTATTCTAACTAATTCAATCATTCCAAAGGTCATGTGCTCAGACATTCCATCATGGTCTTGCATACATGGTTAATCTATTGCATAGAAAAAAATACAAAATATAATATTCCATTCATAAACCATCATATAGGAACCATTTCATGCATATAGAAATCATATTATCAAATTGCATGCATCATCATCGTGATCACATAGAAACATAATCATAAATGCATTATGTCATCATATAATCAATTCATAGTACCATCATAGGAATTCATATCATGATCAAAATCATAAAAAAAACATAAAGCAAGTCTTAAACATTTCCAAAAAGATGCATCTCATATATATATCAATATGTCTTAGTACAATGGGAGCTCGCAAGATCAGTCAAAATTTAAAAATATCTATAAAAAAAAATACAAAAAGAATAAAGAAAATGTGTCATATTCTTCTGCCTCTGCCCTCTGGTGTGGGAGGTGACATCAAAGGTCCTACACCCACCTGTCTAGACACTATCTCAAGAGCATCTGCATGTGCTTCTCAAGTCGGTTGTACTACTTCTTCACTACTCTAAGATCTCTGAGATCTCGCATTCCTCTGAGACATTGTGTAACTTGACAGTCTTTGATCTGCCAAGATGACATGCTCATAGTGCCTTCTCTAGTACTCAATCTACCTTTGTGCCTCTCTCCTAATTAATTTATATATCATGTTGACGGCCTCCCAAAGAGACAGATCTTGGACACTATCAATGAAAGCTCTCAGCTTCACTCAAGCCTATCTCTCTCTCCCCTCTGCTACTGTCACCCTTTTCTCGACATCTACAACCCTAATATTTGTATAATCTAGCCTACTTGACAAATATCTGAACTAATCTCTCAGGATCCTAACAATGGAACTCTTCCTGCCACCCTTGACTCCCTCTACTAGTGCATCCACATCCAGAGCCTCACCCTCAACCCGATCATCCTCACTGTTACTATTTCTACCACTAGTAGAACTATTTGAACCTTCCTGTGAAGAGGACCCACTATTATTCTTTAACTTTGCCTCTACTTCATGCTCTCCAACCTATGTTGGGTCATCAGCTTTGCAAGCCCACACTCTCCTAAGTGATTAATATCCCTCTTCCTCTCCCTCCTCCTCATCCACAATAATCTGAAAGATCTCTGGATCACCCCTACCACCGCCTCCTTTATTTTCATCATGTCCTCTCCCACCTATCCCCTTATTCCCACCTCTCATACCTTGGCCTTCTCAGCCTCTACCTCTTCCTTTTCCCTTGCCTTTACCCCTTTCCTTGCTTCCATGTTGACCCCTCCTCATAATGAAAGGACCCACTAGTGATGATATGTATATCAAAGGGACTAGTTTGTGACTTGACCACCATGTGTCATATTGAGGCATCATGCCAACATTAATCAAATCTAACCTCTAGGTCCATCTGACTAGTCTCAACTCCTTGAACTCTACCTGCACTACATGTGTCAGAAAAACTAGGCCCCGAGTAGGAATATCTTGTGACCTCTATGCAAACAAGGCATAAGAGTCATTTACATCATGCACCTCTCCAAATTGATGAAAAAACCTCTTGGGATTATGAAAATAAATCATGTGTGCATGCTCTATGGTTTGACCAATCAATAACCTCCTATGTCTACACAATAATAAATGAATCTCCTCACTTGTCCAAACAGGACATGCTCTGTAAGGTCTCCAAATAAAATATGAAAGCATGTATAGTTGTTGCATCCAGTACATAGTGTGACCCAAGTGGCTCTGTATGATCACCCCCTTATATAGGTAAACATATGGGTGTCCCTCTGGAAAACCTCTCGCAATAATAGGTTGGCATATAGCTATGTGTTCAAAATCCTAAATTTGTAACAAAGTAACTCCAAAACCAATAAACTTATCCTCATGGTAAGCCACGTAGAACATATGGAAATAGATATATATGAGCATGCAAGGACCACACACATAAACTGTCCTATCCCTCACCATAACTCTCAGCATTGAACACCTTCCAACCAAAAATCCATTTTGTCTCCAATATGGATACATTATCCCACCTATTACGCTACCTAGTAAGACTATCAATCATTCTAACATCTCTTCGAACCATGACCAAGGTATGTCATAAGGATCTTCTAAACTAAACTAATCCTTAGGAACCCCTGCTAGCTCTAACAATGTTGCGATACCTAGGTCTCTCGAGAACTCCACCAAGGCTCCATGGATCAGGATCTGTAGGATGAAATATACATCCTCTTTGGTAACACTAGCCTCTCCAATGGGAAAGTGACAGGTGCATCTATCTAAGTGTCACCTCTCGAGAAGCGTAGAAACAAGAAACGATTGGTCATGATCTTTGGCATAATTAAAACCTAATATAAACCCCAACTTGTTAAGAATTTGTCTCTCGACCTCAGATAGCTGAAAACTCAAAACCATACATGAAGGTTGAGTCTCCCGACACCTAAAGATGTCACACCTCCTACAAAATAAGAGAAATAGAAACCTGCATCAAAGCACAATTGAAAAATCTATCTAGAAAACTTTAAAATACTCTAATTCATGTAACTACGGCTTTAAAAGTAACAAATGTAGTAGACTTATTCAATTTTGTCATTATACAAGAAAATGCATCAAAGTTTTAACAATTGTGGAAATAAAATAAGCATTTGTGGTATCTTTATCAGATATGACATTCAAATAACAATTGCAACATTGTTTTTACAATTGCAGAAAATTTGCTATGCATGTGCCACTCTTAAAAATTTCAAGAAAAAATTAAAATTTTAAAAGCATAACAAATAAGGTAACTAATGAGCTAAGTACGATAACTCACTATCGTTCTTCTACCATCTGGTTGACAAAACATCTGGACACATTCTGACAAGTGTACGACACCAACAAGGCCAGCCATAGCTCAATCAAATGCAAGAAATTGAAGGCAAATGCTTACCTGATCTTGAGAGCTCCTAAATAAAAAGTGATGCACTGAGAGCCTTGTTCGCTATCTATAGCCAGCTTCTCTAAACCCTAATTGATCACCATGGACTCTAGAAAATTTAAACTGCAATATCTTTCACACCTTTGATTTGTTTTCTAATCTATTCGATCTTAGGCGCATCTTTTCATGCTGTCAACAAATTAAATCTCAATCGATGAATTTTTTCTTAATTTATATAGGGTCATTAAAAAACACCTCCTATCATTGAGGCAAGATGGGGTAGGATGTGAAACAGATATTCTTTGATACAACGTGACAAATCACATAGTATCAAAGAGAGGAAAATATAGACACCCAAAATTGGACACTATTATGAGTTCACATTAAATATTAACGTTTCTATCATTGATTAAGTAATTCTTCAATTATTAAATTAATCATCTTTAATTCTTCTATAAACCCAATCTTTTCATCATTTAATCACATTCTTTGACATTAATTAAATGATTTATTATTATTTAATAAATTAACCTTAATTAATTAATCTTTATTGGTTAATTAAATTCAGTTTCTTTAATCCCATAATTTAAATAATTATCATTAATTTTTTTAATTAGCTAATGTAGACACCCAAAATTGACCAGGTGTCTTAATATCATCAAAATCTGCAAATCTCAGCAAATCTCATCAAAATGCTTTAAATGCTTCAAAATGGATCAAAATTAATTAAATAGACATTTATCAATCAAAGTGGATTAAATCAAATTTAAATCAAGGGATTGAGTAATCATGAAATCAAATAACTAAATACAATCCTAAAAGGATTAATCAAATTATGCAATTGGTTTTTATCAATTAATTATATAGTTTAAATAAAAAATCAAAATGAACCTATTCCTTACATAGCCAAATTAATTAAATGATTGAATTAATTAAATCCTAATATCTTTTCAACACAAATAAAAGAGCCAATGAGAATTGAGAACACACTTGCACATGGATCACTCCAAATTTGGCATCTCAACCTCTCATTTACCCTTTAAAATCTCATCCACTCATTTTGTCCCACCCTTTGAGGACAAAATTTAAATGGTCCCCTTATTTGAAACAATTTGAGAGATCAAACTCAACCAAGGATTAACCCATGATCAATTCACTCTACCCCCTACCCTTGGGATTTTACTACAAATACAAGCCATTTTCAAGCATAAGATAATCCTAGAAAATTTGATTGTAAAGCATCCTCATTATAGGCAATTCCATAGCAATTTGAGCAATAGTGAGAGCATTTTGTAGCAAATTGAGAGATCATTTCAATTAATGAGAGAATTGAGAGCTAGATTAGGCATTTTATCATCAATTTCTCATTCTAGGAAGGTCACTAGTAGAGATTAAGGCTGAGAGCTCTACTTGCAAAGCCTAGTTAGAGAACCATGAGATGCTATAGATTTTAAATGCAATTCTTAGATTAATTTGTTTGTTTCTTTCCATAGAATTGTGCTTAATTGTCCTAATTTCATGAAGGTGTATTAACTCACACACAGCTAATTATTTCATCTTGATTAAATTAATTTTCCAAGTTAATTTCATTTTAATTTCCAAATAATTTCATTTCATTTTCAATTGATTTCATACTAATTTCATTTTAATTCCATCTTCCTCTTAAATTGAATTTTTAAATCAATTTTAAATTCTAAATCTTCAGAAAATAGAAAAAATCAAAACTATAAGGAAATCAAAATTCTTAAAATTTAAAAATCCCTCATAAACTGAAAATAAAAAATCTAAAATCTTCTCAAAATGCAAAAATCAGTTTTAAATCAAAATCATTTCCTTTTCTAAATTTTGCATTTTTGGAAACTTTATCTTCTGAAAATCATAAATACCTTCCTCACCCTATCTTCTTCTTTATTTCCTTATAAACTCTTTACTTTTTGAGTTTGAATTGGAAATAAATCTTTAGTTTTGGAAGGTTACCCAAATCCTTCTCCTCTCTAATTATCTCATATGTCCAATGTCCTTTTCGAGAATCAATCTTAATTGTTCAGTCAGTCCTAAATATCTATATAGACCCCCTTCAAATACATATGAAGGGACCAAGAATTTTTCAGAATCAATTCATTTATGCAGATTTATTATCAGTTATTTGCAATCAATTATTTTTAGTATATTCTCAAATCTTCTGAGTCCAAATGTTGTCGAATTCAACTCTGAGTGCCAACTAGCAACATCTCAATGGAGTGCAGAGAAGCAATAAAAGAACTTGACATCATTCGGTTTGCTTTAATATTTATTTTATTTTATTTCTGATTATGATGCATAATTTATGTTATTCTATAGGGTTTTGGTTTAGTAGTTTATTTGATTAAGTTATTTGCTACTAGTCTTCCTTCCTAATTTTGCAATTTTTTGCTACATACATTAAAACATGTGTGCTATCATCGGGGAAATTTGGGGCAGGACCTAAATTAGATATCCTTTGACACAACATGACAAATCACATTGTGTCAAAGATGAGCAAATGTAGACACCCAAAATTGGGCACTCTAGTGAGTTCACATGAACTATTAACGTTGTTGTCGTTAATTAAGTAATTCTTCAATTATTTAATTAATCATATTAAGTTCTTCTATAAACCCAATCTTCTCATCCTTTAATCACCTTCCTTGATATTAATTAAATAATAATTATTATTATTTAATTAATTTTAACCTTAATTAATTATTCTTTATTGATTAATTAAATTCAATTTCTTTAATCTCATTGTTTAAATAACTATCATTAATTATTTAAATTAGCTAATTATTCACTCTTGATTAAATTAATTTCATTTCATTTCAATTTTCAAATAATTTCATTTCATTTCAATTTTCAAATAATTTCATTTCATTCCATTTTCAATTAATTTCATACTAATTTCATTTTAATTCCATCTTCCTCTTAAATTGAATTTTTAATTCAATTTAAAATTCTAAATCTTCAGAAAATCACAAAATCAAAATTATGAGGAAATCAAATTTCTTAAAATTCAAAAATCCCTCATAAACCAAAAATATAAAATCTAATATATTCTCAAAATGCAAAAATCAGTTTTAAATCAAAATCGTTTCCTTTTCTAAATTATGCATTTTTGGAAACTTTATCTTCTGAAAATTAGAAATATTTTCCTCATCCTATCTTCTTTATTTCCTAAATAACTCTTCACTTTTAGAGTTTGAATTGGAAATAATTCTTCAGTTTTGGAAGGTTACCCAAATCCTTCTCCTCTCTAATTATCTCATCCATCTAATTTTCTTTCCCAAAATTGATCTTAACCGTTCAATCAGTCTTGAATACCTAAATAAACCCCCTTCAAACCCATATGAAGGGACCCATAATTTTTGAGAATCAATTCATTTATGTAGATTTATTATCAGTTATTTGCTATCAATCATTTTCTGTATTTTCATGAATCTCATGTGTCCAAATGTTGTCAAATTCAACTATGAGCGCCAACTAGCAACATCTCAATGGAGTGCAAAAAAGAAACAAAAGCACTTGACATCATTCAGTTTTCTTTAATATTTAGTTTACTTTATTTCTGATTATGATGCTTATTTTTTGTTATTCTGTATGGTTTTGGTTTAGTAGTTTATTTGATTAAATTCTTTGCTACTAATCTTCATTCCTAGTGTTGAAAATTTTCCCTACTGTATGTAATGGACCAATGATCCTATTAGGAGGACTATTTATATTTGGTTAATATTTCTTTGTAATAATGATTAACATAGCTCTCTAAGTATGTGTATCATCCTAAAAAGAAGCACTTGATTTGTGCTCAATTTAGGATCATTTTGGGCCCGCTTTAGTATGGTTCCTTTGATTGGGCTTCATATTGCACTTAAATGTAAACATTATTAACATATGGGTCCTTATTTCTTTCCTAATCCTCCCTAATGTGTGCAAATTGAAGTAGGATCTCATTTCTAAGCATCCTCCCCTATCTTCATTCAATTGCAAAATTCCCCCTTTCTTTTATGATCTTGGAATTCACTCCCGATATTAGAATCAACTAACATTCTGGATCTTACAAACATTATAGGTCATGCCCTCCAATCATAAGAAATCAACTTTATGGAGGGGTGCATTCAAAGCTTGACTTTACCCTTGGGTTTTTAATCCTAGATTGGGCCCTGGGTCCTATTTGGCACATTCATCGGGGTTCTGGATCCATGGTCGTCCTATTTAATTATGTTTTTGGATGCACTATAAAAAGGATCTCCCTCTTCCTTCATTTTAAAAAAAGAGACACAACAAAATCATCATTGTGAGAATGGAGTCATTTTTGTCAAGAAACTATTGAGAAATAAATCAAGCAAATTATTGAGCATCCTAGTGCAATTTCAAATGACATTCTAGCATTCAAGTATTCAAGGTGTCTTCCATAGATTAAGCTTCTTTCCCCATTGAGGCCAAGAAAAAGAGTTTCTAGGAAGGAAATTGCTATCATTCCTTCATTCCTCAATCATTCATTGGCGATTTACAAAACATCTTCATAAGGTTTTATCTTACATGATTTCCTTTTGGTTTTTGCATAGATTTAAAGTTATTGCATCAATATTCTTGATCACATTCAAAGAGGTAAGAGTATCTACATTGCATGATACACTTCATTTTAGATCTAATCTCTATTACATGTCATCGTTCCTTACTTCATTTCAATTCAAGGTTAATTCCTAAACTAGAGCTTAAAAAAGGAAATCCCCCCTTCCACAAGCAATCTCTTTTTATGTGTGCAGGAATAGGTTTCAGGATCTGCGGAACTGGATTCGAGCATTTTTGGGGTTATCTCAGACATCAGAATCAGAAAGTACATGATCGCAAATAGAGGGGTGTATTCAAAATTTGACTTGTCCTTAAAAATTTGACTTGTTCTAGGAGGCATCATATTTTCACACTCAGAAGTTACGAGTGCCAGGGTCCCAGATCCAAAATGGTTTCAGCCTATGACATCTCTCTGATAGGAAATTGTAGTTTCAAGGCATATAACCTCCTAATTCAATTCAAGATGTACAAAGAAATGTATAATAGAAGATGGTGTGAAATGCTAAGATGTAGATCACTCACCAAGATCCTATGGTATATATTAGGAGTATAATTCCAACCCTTAAGTTTAAGTTTGATTAGCACAACCAAATGGATGAAGGGTGCTAATGCATAGCTGAAATAAAAGGGGGATTTTGTATTCCTTTTGAAGGATATTGATTAATTTGACTATAGATCTAGAAAATGACTAAAAAGGACTGATAAGATTGATTTAAGAAATTAATTGCAAGATTTTGGGAGAAATTTTGTACCTTGAAATGAATTAGAAGGATGTGCACTTTGAAGCTGAATTTGACTATCGCAAAAATGTTGTAGACTAATATAACTCTGGATCTAGAAATTAGAGCCCTGAATCTTTTTATCCTAAAAAATTGAGCCAAAAATTATAGGTACAAGTCTAATTTGAGGGTACAATGTCTAGTTTTTAGGTGTAATTTGAATTTTGACTATCTACCTATGTTCCGCGACCATGAACTACTTTCTGGGTTTTATGGGATAGCTCCTGTAGCTTCCAAATCCAACTCTGCAGAATCTAAAACTTGTTCCTGCACACAGAAAAGGGAAATTTGTTATGGAAAGGAGATTTACTTGGTCAAGGCTTAGTTTAGGAATTAACCTTGATTAAAATTTCATAAAGAGAGATGAAATGAAAATTAGATCTGAGATATAGTTACATCATGCTTTGATGATGTAATGCCTCTTTTGGGATGATCACAAGTATTGATGCAATAGCTTGAAATCCACAAAAACCTAGTAAAAAATCATGAATCCAAGACCTTGAAATGATAAATGTTTTAGTTTTCTATAAAGAGAATAATGCTTGAAATTATTGATCATGGATGCCTTCAATAGATTATTTCTTGCACTTGAATGCCTTGATTTCACAATAATTTCCAAGAGATGAGATATAATAGCATGATAATTTCCTTATTAAAAATGAGAGAAAGAGGGAACCCCTTTTATAGTGAACTTGGAAGTGGAATCAAAAAGGTCAACCATGGATCTGAAACCTTGATGAATGTGCAAGATAGGACCTAGGTCCCAATTTTAGATCAAAATATGAGGGTACAAGTCAAACTTTGACTACACCCCGAGGGGGTGAAATCAAACTTTGACTACACCCCTCCTAAAAAGTACAATTTTATGATTGGAGGGCATGGTCTACAATGAATGTGAGATTCAGAGAGTTGGTTGATTATGATATCAGGAGCTAATTTTGAGACTATTAAAAAGAGGAGGAATTTTTTGATTGGATGAAAATAGGGGAGGGCACTTATACATAAGGTCCTACCTCAATTTTACACAAATCAGGGAAGATTAGGGAATATTAAGAAATATTAGGGATGCATTAAGTGATAGAAGAAAGTGAAATCAATGTGGGAACCTATACATGCTAAAATTTGGCTTAAATGAGCACCTAATAAGGGTGCTTACTTTTTAGGATGATACATTTAGCCCCCACTTTAGTAGGAATATGAATCCACCTTGTGTTTAGGGTAAAGTACAAGAAACAGACAGAAAGATAAAGATCATGGGAAAACTATAAGGAGATAAGACATAACTAGGTTTAAGGACACTAGTCCCCAAACCAATGATCTTAACTTGTACATCCATATATAAAACAACAACAAAAACCTAGAGCTTACTAAGATTCCAAGTCAACTAGTTGAAGATACCTCACTAGGGAATACATCTCAACCACTAGTATCATACTCAAAAAGTTGTTGCAAGAGCACAAGAGGTCGCCTGAAAAGAGAAAGAGCATGCATCAAAGATAAGATAGGACTCCATGATCTAACATACTATCATAGCTATGAGATTGATTTAGTGTCAAGGTGAGATAATCCCCAAAGGAGATGTTCAACCTTGCAACAAGATTCAACACAACAAAAAAACTTGAGAACATCAATAATATAAGATGCAAAAAAATATTTACTGATCATAATTTAACTCATACATGTCAGGTTGTAAGGCCTTCCCAGTTATGGCCACATACAAAATAAAAAATCTAAGATCCATCCCAAAGATCTCTGTAAGCTTCATGTTAATATCCCACTACTATCTCTTTTTCCCTTCACTAACTTACTCTCTAACATGAAACCAAGCCCTACATTTATACAAAATCACGACCACAAGTCAACACAAGAAATAACATTCCCCAAAGCAGGAAACATCTTACAAATATAGGTTCATCCCTATACAAACATAACATAAGAATAAGTGATCACATGGAACAATCCATGAAGGAACGATAATCCACATGCTAAGATCGCAACGGCTAAGAATCACACAATCTTGATCGCAACAAAAATCTCTAGGTAAGTCCATGCCAGTCATGAACATGTTACCCTCGACTAGAAAGAGAAATAAAAATCAACATGTGATAAAATCCAAGAGATGTGACCATAGGAGAATGATCCAAGAACACTCCAGAACATGAGTCCATGAGCACAACTCCCAACTTGCATGGAAACTTGATTGCACTCCAACCTGTCAACCCAATCAGAAAATAGGAAAAAAAATACTACCCATCACATAATCCTCCAAATCTCGAACAAGATAACACCAAATAAGGAGTGATCATAGAAAATTATCCAAAACACTCTCAATAACATGCTAGTATGAGTGCAATAGCTTAAGATCCAAGTGGACCAATCACAACCAAAAACATAGAAACTGCCAACTGTAACCCAAACTCACATAGCGATGCAAGATTTCTAGTAAACCAAGGATGCTCCTGCATCAAACAGCCCATATTTCTAAATATTTTCCATAAGAGAAGCTTGTGAAAATAAAAAAAGGATTCAAGACAAAAATTCCATATTCATTATTAATCGACATATTCTCTGCATCTACTACTTGCACTGTCATTCCACCCTTCTTAGTCAAGTACTATAAATGACACTTCCTATAATTCTTCCACTCATACCTTCTATTTGAACCATATGTACTAATAGGTTAAGATCCCAGATGAATATTCTTATGCTTTCTTTTACCACTAGTACCCTATGATTTTCCTTCATATCTCTGAACCTTAATGTCTTTACTAACCTCTTTAGTCATCTCATTTCTCTTTCCAATGCTCAAGTTCCTCATTCCTTTCTCTTCATCCTTCAAAGGAGTCAAAGTATTTTTTTTACCATCTTTCAGGATAGTGATGAAATTTATTTTAAATTCATGAATAGCCTCTCTATCATACTGCCAAGGTCTTCCAAGTAAAATATGACAAGAACTCATATTCACAATGTCACATATTACTTTATCCCTAAAAGGACCAATGTGAAAACTTACCATGCACTGTTCCTTAGCCTCTACTGCATAATCTTCCTGTAACCAACTAATATTGTAAGGGAAAGGATGTTTTAGCCTCTTCAAACTAAGCTATCGAACCATACCCTTAGAAACCAATTTATTAGTACTTCATCCATCAAAAATCACCTTACAACATTTACCACTAGACTTACACATAGTCCTAAATAAATTTCTTCTTTGACAAGGATCACCTTGCTTCTTGGTCAGCAGTGTTCTTCTAATCATAAGATTCTCACCACCCTCAGGTTCATCCATGTTAACAGGATCATCTTGGGCCACAAGAATCGGTTTACACTAAAAAGCTCTATGTCCATCCTATCCACACTTAAAACAAGTTCCTTTAAATGAATTCTTGTCATCTCTCTTACAATCATCATTCCTAGGTGCAACCAATTCAACTTATTCAATAGGCTTATCTTTCTCCTTCACCTATTTATCTTTTCCTCTATAGATGCCTTGATTTCTCTTCTTCAACTTATCTTTGACCTTCAAAGCATACTGATAGTCATCTTCAACTGTACCAATCTTCAGCATACTCAATTCATCATGCATTTTATATCTTAGACCATTAACATATATAGAAACCTTCTCTTTAGTAAACTTTCTATATCTAGATCTAATGGTGGTGCAAGGAGGGTCAGTACTCAGGATCAAAGGCACTCACATATGCCGAACCAGCTAGCAGATACACAACACGAAAGCAAAAACACCAAAAGGAGAGAAGAAACAATAGATACTTTTCATTAATTGATCAAACTCAATACATGTCAGGCTATAAGGCCTTCCTAGTTTCGGCCACATACATTCAAATGAATTATAGAATGATCTTCATACATGAAAGTTCATAGACCTACCATCAAATATCTTAACACTAAATCTTCTATCACAATCTGATACCAAAACTCCTACTAAAACTGATTCCCTAAACTAAGAATAGAGTTCACCAAATATATACAAGAGTCCACCAAAGAGGTCAGTACTCAAGTACCAATGAAATACCTAGATTTAGGTCCACACATATCCCAATGAGAGACCCCGCATTAATTATGCCACGGAAATTAAATGCTGAAGTCGTAAATATTAGGATAAACAACTCGGTAAGAACATAATTGATCAATAGAAAAAAAAACTCAGTGAAAGAACATCGAGAAACCAACATTCACCAAGACCCATCGATAAAGCAAGATAGAACAAGTAACCGAGCAACAATAGTTATCAAGCACTTCACCGAGTATCCTCCAAACAAACTAAAGTACAAAAGAAAGCATATTTATGGTTGAGAAGGATTTCCAAGGACCCAAGATGCTCTTGCATCAAATGGTCAACTTGTAAAAATCCTCAGTATAATCCTTCACACTAAGATCTTTCTTCTTCAAATTATACAACTTCTTAAATAATTACAATTTATAATCCTCAAGTACAAACTTGGCTTTCAATTTAGTAACCATCTAGTAATCTTCAATTCTCCTTCATTTCTCTATCCTTCTACAACTCCTTCCACCAATGAGCATCATTTCCTTTCAACTTAGTCTGTGCCAATCTAACCTTCAAATGATCACAAATCTCTTTAAGCTCAAAGTAGTCTTCTATCTCTCATATCTAATCAATCAGGTCTTTAGGATTCAATGTACCTGAGAAATTAGATACTTCCGTCCTATGAATAGTATTTAGTCTAGCCATAGTTCTCATCAATCTATCAAATCCATCTTCATCAGCAAATCTAGAAATATCTATAGATCTGAATTCATCAACAGCTTCCTCATACGCATCGTATGTTCTAGGACCTCTCTATAATCCAGCAATGGCATTTCTAATACCTTTCATGACTTCATTCCTCAATTCAGCCATTTCATTATGGATCTCATTTTGTAGACAATCTTTCATCTGATCAATCAACCTAGGGTTTATTCTTCTAGGAGACATCTTCAAAAATTTAAGTGCAAAAAATCCAAGTTATGACCACCTTGTATAGTCCTTAAGTTGATGCAAGCCAGATCTTCACTCTGCCACTTCACAAATAAATTCTCCAAGGAATCACAAGCTCAAGAATAGGAATTTGCAAATACCACCAGCATCAAACCTTGCTCAAATTATGCTCTGATACCACCTGATGTAGTGCCAAGGTGAGAGAATCCCCAAAGGAGATGTCCAACCTTGCAGCAAGAGTCAACACAATGAAAAACACTTGAGAACACCAACCATATAAGATGCAAAAAAAAGCTTTATTGATCATAATTTAACTTATACATTGCCAAGCTGTAAGGCCTTCTCAGTTAAAACCACATACAAAATAAAAAATCTAAGATCTATCCCAAAAATATCTGCAAGCTTTAGGTCAATAGCCCGCTACTATCCCTTCTTCCCTTCACTAACTTACTCACATGAAACCATGCCCTACAATTATACAAAATCACAACCACAAGTTGGCACAAGAAATAACATTCCCCAAAGCAAGAAATATCTTACAAATATAGGTCCATCCTTGTACAAAAATAAAATAAGAAGAAGAGATCACATGGAATAATCCACAAAGAAACTATGATACACACGCTAAGATCGCAATGACTAAGAATCCCACAATCTTGATTGCAACACAAATCTCCAAGTAAGTCTACGTCAGTCATGAACATGTTACGTTCAACCAGAAAGAGAAAGAAATATCAACACACAATCAACCCCAAGAGATGTGACCATAGGAGAACGATATAAGAACACTCTAGAACAAGAATCCATGAGTGCAACTCCTAACTTGCACGAAAATGTGGTCACACTCCAACCTGTCAACCCAATCTTAAAATAGGAAAAAAATACTGCCCATCATAGAATTCTCCAAATCTCAAACCAGATAACACCAAATAAGGAGAAATCACATAACAACATCTAAAGGACTATCAAGAACATGTCAGTATGAGCACAATAGCTCAAGATCCAAGTGGACCAATCACAACTAGAAACATAGAAAGTGCCAATTGTAACCCAAACTCCTAGAGAAATGCAATATTGGAATAAAACCAAGGATGCTCCTACATCAGAGATCATGAAGGGAAGGAGAGAGAGAAGGAAAGACTCTAAATTTTTTTTATGCTAGTTTCACTTATTGAGAGAGAGGGGGGGAGTTGAAGGTCTAGAAAATTGTATTATGCTAGTCAATTCCACCTCGAGAGAGATACGCACGGAGGTGGCTTAGAGATTTTTTGTGCTCAGGGGCAGCTTGATTTGTTTTGTGCATAGGGGTGGATTGAATTTTGTTGTGCATAGGGGTGGCTTAGGATATCATCTTGATATAGGTCAAATTACTAAGAGAGGAGGGGTGAATCAGTAATCAACAAAAACAATTTCAACCCCTTTAAAATTTATGCACCAAAACATTCAACATCAACTAAAATAAAACTTTCAATCCATACATCCACATGTAATAAACCACACAATGTAAACACTATATTTATCACGTGTAAAATCAAATGGTAAAAAATAACGGTGTAAGTTGGTACACACAAAATCTGTATTCTTCTAAAATACACCATGTTAGGAGCTTACCTTGTTAAAGGTTTACAAAACGTTGTTAGGTGTTACCCTACTAAGGTATTTTCCTTAGACCTTTTAGGATTTTTTCCTTGTTAGAAGAATATTTGTTAGAGGACTTAAAACACTCTATTATAATGTCACCTTGTTACATGATTTAAAACAAAGACTTATTAGGATCTACCCTATTAGGAGATTTCACTATTTCAATGATTAGAAAGAAACAGATAAAATAATCTGTGAAATTGCACTACGTTTACATAATCAAATCCTTTTAAGCTCTGAATATATTCTTCACATACTATACTCTTCCTTGGCTTGATCTCACTTCATTCCTTTACTTTCTTCTTCACCACATCCTTCTACAAATTACAATCATCTCACTTTCATCTTATTCAACTTTCCAATATAAATATTTACATCCACCAACCTAAAATAAAACCGTAGATCTGAGATACGAATGATCCATATCAACTTTTATAAGATACAATGTATGTAGTTATTCATAAAACATTTTCCTTTGACCGCATTGTCTTACATTAGGATTTTACCTTGGTAGTTGATACATATTTAAAACTCATTTGACCAAAATAAACCTTCTTGAATAACCCACCTAAAAAGCATACCTCAATCAATGCAATGTCAAGTAGATACCAAAAATCAAGGAAATACCTTATAAATTTATGAAAATCACCACCGATCTTATTACCATTTCAAAATCCTTCACCGATCTACAAATCTTCAAAGTCTTTTCAAGAACTCTTTCATGTTTACCTGTTCATCATGTTAACATTGCTTCTAGTCAATTGAACTAGTTGCACTGGTCAATATTATGAGTCATGCTTGCAACCATAGTATCTTGAAATTATTTACAATCATATCCTATAACTACTCCTCAAAATACTTTACCGATTTGAGATAACACACAAATCACTTACAGTTTGTCACTAATTGTTTTTAGCAGTTACCTAGTTTGAGTTCAATCAAACATAACCAACTCAATTCTTCACACCAGAAGTTGTGATGGAAACATTAACATCACCACATATGAAATATACTTCTATTATAATAGAAACTCCAACTCATGATTCACTTACAATATCTAGTGACATAGTAAAAAGCACTAAGTCAAATAGTTGACATCAATGACAACCAAATAACTGATTTACTTGTCATCAAATCTTTACCATACTTAATCAATGAAACACTTAGCATCACTTCATCAATTATGCTAATAGATTAGGCACGTGAAGAAGCTTTATCTTCCACAAGCATAAAAAATACTAGATCAGGCATGTGGAAAAGAATTGTCTTCCACAAGGATCAAAAGGGGCAGATTAGGCATGTGGAAAAGCTTTGTCTCCCACAAGGATCTATATGTGTGCAGTCAATAAAAGGACCAAGAGTTGAATGGTCTATAAAATTGTGTTCCACTAGTGAACCCATGAAAATGGATAGGTTAAATGGTCTAGTAAATTATATTATGCTATTCAATCAATCCTAAGAATTTGAAAAGGAGAGTAACTAGCCCTAGAAAATTGTGTTATGCTAGTGTACTCTATCTATCATGAACAAGATATATGAAATAAGGAGGATATGTATGCCACCCCTTAAGATGTAAAAATAAGTATTATTTTATCATCTTAAAGAAATTATGAATGAGGATAAATAAGTTTTAACACCAAGACAGTATCCACAAGCAACACCCAGTCCAAACCAAAGAAGTCACAACTCCTATGAGTTCATTGAATGGATGAATGCAAGAGATACCATGAAATAAATATAAAAGGGATCCTTGTGAAGGATGACACATTTTTTAGTCTCCAACATAAGGGATTTTTCTATCAAGGAAACCCAATAGTGAGCAATGATAAAGGTTATGATCAAGATGGATATCCATAATGCAAACCAATGTTTCTTTGTAAGATTAAATGTCACATGGTAGATGAATACCACTTAACCATGGGAACAATGGATCCTTAAAGAGGATGAGGGGGATTGATATAATACCCTTTCCCCCCAAGTATAGAGACAGGGATAAGGAGGGCCTATTATGCTACTCTTAAAGTATGGTCACACCTTGTTTGGCAATGAGCCCCTAAGGAATAGGCTAACAATGTTCCATAGTGTGGAGCAACATAATAGGGACATTAATGTTATTTAAAGAAATCTAGATTGAAAGAGAACTCAGTGTAATATTAAATTTTAATAACATCGTTATCAATAATTTTCTAAATTTTTTAATATAAAGATTGACATTTATTAGTAGAGTGATCATGATAGCGGTGATACATGCAGAAAGGAAGATTCATAAGATGTTGATTATGCTTGTTTTTTTTGTTTGGGTCTATTAATCACCTTAGCATAAATAAGATTAGGCAAAAATGCTTCTTGATATAATTTAGGTATGGGAGAAGTGTTAGGTGATGAAGGAGAGGCCAAAGAAGGAGACTCAAAACTTTGTTGCTCACCTCCTAAACCATGTTGAGGATTATAATATGTGATAGTGTTAACATTGAGAGTAACCTATTTTGGTTTCTGATAAGGGTTAAATCCCAATCCTAAACTAGGGCTTGACCAAGGCAAGCTCCCCTTCCACAAATAGTTTTCCTTTTTTTGTGCAGGAATAGGTTTCGGGATCTATGGAACTGGATGTGGATATTTTTGGGTTATCTCAGAGATCATAATCAAAAAGTACACAATCCTAGACAGAGCGGTGTATTATAACTTTGAATTGTACCTGAAAATTTTGACTTTTTCCTTAAGGCCTTATATTTTCATAGTCGTAATTTATAGGTGCCAAGATCCCAGATCCAAAACAGTTTTAGTCTGTAACATCTCTGTGATTGAAAATTATAGTTTCAAGGCATATAACCTCCTAATTCATTTCAATATTTATAAATCCTTCTCCAATCTTGAATTTTATTTCAGATATATCATTGCATCCGTCATCTTCAAACATTTTCCAATTCCATAGTCAATCCCATAATAAATATCCTTCAAAAGGAATACCAAATTCCCCTTTTGTTTGAGCTATGCATTAGCACCCTTCATCCATTTGGTTGTGCTAATCAAACTTGAACTTAAGAGTTGGATTTGTATTCCTAATTTATACATAGGACCTTGGTGAGTGATCTCTACTCTTATAATTGCTCACCATTTCCTATTATACATTTTTGTGAACCCGACACATGATACCTTCTTTTGATTTGGTGGTTAGTGTAACACCCCAAAAATGGCATCTTGCAACCCTAACCAATTTTGTTGCATTTGTCATTCTTCTAAATCATCAAAGTCCTATTGTACTAGGTGATTCTGAGTTTTGACTGACTCTACTTGACCTAAGTGTCAAATGCAGAAAATCTTAAATTTGCATTAATCATACATTATATTTAATTCCTAAATATCTATTGGCTAAACAAACCCTATGATTGAATTAATTTAATTATAAAGTCTAAGCACTTTAATTAAATTAAATTCACCCCTTTTAGCTAAAATAGATAAAAAAGAAATTAAATAATATTTAATTATTAAATAAATATCCTTATTTCAATAATTGAATTTCATTATTCAGATAATTGAGAAAAACACATTTATGAGGTCATATTCTATTTATTTAATTAAATATTCTCTCAAAAATCTTCTCTCCTATTCAGAAATAGAAGTTTTGAATTAACTGTGCTTTAAAGAGAAAGAAAACAGTTAAAATCAAAGAATGAAAATAGTTAAAATCAAAGAAAGAAAACAGTTAAACCAAAGGGAAAACAATTTATTGTTTTCTTTTAAAGAAAGCTTTCTATTTTGAACTGGCTTTTCTGTCTGTTTTATTTCAAAAGGGAAACTTTATATTTTGAGCAGGCTCTCAATCTATAAAAGAGCCCCCATTTCTCATTCAAAACCCCCCTTGAGAAAAATATGCATTGTTAAAATACTGAATTGTTGCTAAATTTTATCATTTCATTTCTAATTAAAAGCTTTCATTTGCAATAGAATAATTTCAATTTCTTAGAATAATTGCATTGAAATCATGTCTTAGATTAATCTTGCATCTTTCAATTCTTAGAATAATCTTGCATTTGCATTGCATTGATGGAGAGAAATCCTTCATTTTTAGATTGGTTTATGGTTGTGAGACTCTCGTTCTGAGAGCTATTTTGAAACCCCATCTAGATAGAAGGCAACAGGTCAAATCATACAGGCATGCAGGATGAATAACTCATATTCACTTTTGTATGTGGCTGATGAACAAGGACTATGTTGAAGTGTATGGTTGAATACCAAGGCCAATTTTACCACATACATTTTTGGTGCCCACCGTGGGGCAGAACATCTATTTCTGTCATCACATTTGAATTAGTTTTGAAAATCTTGGGATCATGTTTGTACTATGATTTTGCAAGTAAAACAACGCATTTCATCTTTGTTTTAGCGTGGAGCAAGTTTGAAAATTCCTTCTATCTTCTATCTATTATTCACTCAGCGCCTTTTAAGCTCTCCTTTTGAGCCAAATCTGACTGCACCATTGTGTCCGGAACATTGTTTCGGTTGAAAACGATTGTAAACATGCCTATATTTGTCAAAAGTTGAATCTATGGCAAAAATATTTTTCCCAAGGAGGCCGTACAACCTGTTGCATTGAAATCGAGGTAGATTTCACATTTTTCTGCACACAGCTCGAGGTAGATTTTTAAAAAAAAATCTTTAAAAAAAAATCTCAAAAAAAAAATTTACTATGTTAAATTTGATGGCCGTCAAACCATCATTCTGCATGACCTTCTGTGATAGCCATGAAACCGTCAAATTTAAACTCACTGGTTGTTGACGTCAGCAGGGTTTGAAAAATCTATAGCCTTCACCATTGATCCTTTTGAATTTGCATTCTTACTTTAAATGATCATATCTTTCTCATTTTAAGTCCAAATTGAGTGCAATTTTTTTTATTTTGAGTAGAATTATTTGAATATTTCTGATTTTTTCTTTTTTTTTTTTTATTTTAGTCACAAATTTATCAGAAATTGCAGGTTTTCATCATTGTACCTGTCTAATCCTCTATTTTGCAGCTTCCAAAGCCTCGTATGGGCTCATACGATAACATTTTTTAGTGCAATTTTTTTTGAAAGTGCATTATTTTTTGTCTACTTTCTAAATATTTGATCTATTTTCTGATTTTTTTATTTTCTAATTTTGATAATGTGGACTAATCTTTGGCTTTGATTTTCATGTGATTATCTTTTGTGTACAGCCTAACAGTGGTTTGCAGGTCCAAGAAGAATAAAACACAAACTACTCACGAATTGGTTTTGCAGGTTGCCTTTGATTGATAGAATGCAAAACATTGTACTTGCATCTTGTTTTTTATTTCTTAAAATAGGAACCCACATGCAAGACTTCTTAAAATGAACATTTTTTTTATGTTTTGGGGATGAAAATAATGTAAGGAAACTATGCTCTCGCCCTTTTGGGATGATCAAAAATCCAAAAACATTATTGTCATTTTCTTATTCTGCTTGAAGTGTCTTCTAGTTTTGTAAACCCAAGAAATTGCATGGACGTATCCTCTCCCCTTGTCTTTGTGGATCTTGGGTGTAAGAGAAATCCGTACAAATCCTTTAGTGTGGCTACCTCCCAAGTGCTTTAGTAGAGCCAGTGAGAGTGGATTTCCCAACTGGTAGCAGGCTAAAGCCAGCCCCTTCCAAACCAGTATATAAAAATATCATTGTGATTAATCTCATAATGGACAGGTGTGAATTCGTTGTGGCAACCAAAATCTCCTCTAGTACCCTAGTGGTGTGTTAAAGTCTTGACATCATTAAGCTGAAAGCCTTGCTTTGAAAGGATTAGGAGAGCCCCTTTATTGGGAAAATGACTTGATCACAACCACCTGAATGGATGTCCTTACTATAAACTGTTGTTATAGTATCAAAAAACTCTCTATCTATTGGCGTGGAAGGTCAGAGACGGACTAAGATGCCCCACACTTTTACAGCTCTTAGTAGAGAAAACAACCCTTTGGGAAGAAATTCTTTTGTGGTTCAAATCTTGGTGTGCCTGAGAAGTGAGTGCACATTTAAGGAGGAGCCCGTGCCTCCAAACTTCTAAGTTGTCTGCTATGATTAAGCGTAGCTGAACTTCGGTTCAAGTGGGGATTCAACAGATACTGCCCTGGCTATCCTAGGATCATGATGTGTCTATTCTGGTACTACAAATATTTTTTTTAATGTGTTTTGCGTGAGTGTTTACTGAAATAACAAAAACAACAATCAAACGATCTGGAAAACTATAAACTTTGGATATTTGCCTATCTTGTCTTTTCTAAAACTTCAACGATCTGTCGAAACTCTGTCAAATTTGTTTGAAAAAAATTTCAAAACTTGGTCTTTCATTGGTCTATCCTACTACATTTAGTCTATCCTAAATTTTGCACTATCATAACACTTCTGCTAGTTCACATGCAACTACAATCTGTTGTTAGTCCAACCTATCACTATCTTGAAATCTGATGTTGTTACACTTGTCCAATTGACCGAGTCCTTTGTTCAATCTTATCATCTTTGTCTGCCTTGTCCTTGTTCTGAGTTGTGAGAGGAGGTTCATTAACCTTGACTCAAGATTAGAGTCTTTTTCTATCTCCTCATTTAGACAATTATCTCTTGGTCTCTTTGGTCTTAGACTTGGATAAAACTTTAGGTATCATCACAGTGTCAGTCAAGCGAATCAACTTGTTTTTTCCTATGCAAACTAGAAGCCATTTTAAGGAACTTTGGAAATCTATCACCTTTCTATCCAATTTTGTATTCTACTGTGAAGGTTCTGTCCAAATCTTCACAAATCCATGCTTTCATCAACATCATCACTAGTTTGTCTTTGATTGCAATCTATTGATAGTCTGACTCATCGTTGTTTCAAAATCTGACTTTTTTGTGCTAGTCCAAGTGACCCACTATCTATTTCAATCTTATCATCTATGTATACATTGTCCTTATCCTGAGTTGTAAAACTAGGTTCGTCAACCTTGACTCAAGATCAGAGTCATTGCTATCTCTATCTTAGTTGGATATTATCTCCTTTGTCATTTGGTCTTGGACTTAATCAGCACTTTAGATATCACTTCAGCACCTGTCAGTCAATTAATTGATTCATCATACCTTCTTTTCAATCTTCTAAGCAAGTGCGCATTTAAGACAATCTTACAATGTCTAAAAGCAAAGAAGAGATTCTTAGGGAAACTTTATTAAAACAACTTCAAACTTTGCAATCTGAACTCTAATGATTAAATAAGGAAAAGAATACTTCATTCCACGAATCCTCCTTAAGATCAACTTGTCCTTTTCTATTTGATCATAATTCTCACATCTCTCCACTTTCTTCCAACATGGATAAATCTTGGTATGACAATCCCATCTTTGATCAAAAACAATTTTATGACAATCCCAACTTTGATCAAGACCAGTTCTATGACCATCCTATCTTTGATCAAGATAATGTAGAGGAAACTATGACAAAATCAGATGAAATCCTTTTCTATCCGCAAAAGAAGGATATTCCAAATTAAGAAGTGTCTAATTATCCTTTAGAGAGAATCTTTACTCCTTTGGGACAATCTTATACATCAACATTGGAAGCACTTCTTGAGCATAATCTCATCACTTTGCCTCAAGCCACATCATGTGGATTCAGCTTCTTGAGTCCCTATTGTGCATATCATCGACATAACAAGCATAAAACTTCATATTGCATGGAGTTGAAACATGTATCATCTTAAAATGGAAGCACTTCCATGTTAAGAGTATTTAGCCCTCCTTAGGGGATGTTTTTGACCTCCATCAGATCATCCTCCTGTTTCTGCATCATCTCATGCTTCTGTGCTAGTTTAGGATCCTGATTGGGCCTCTTCGGGCACCTCCTACCCCACCTGGCATATTTTACAAGGGTTCTGACCCCCTGGGTCAAGGTCAACCTCGACCCTGACCAAGGTCCCCCTTTCAAAATAGGAAGCTTGTCGGCTGCCGGGGGTCATCAAAAATTTAGTTTTCCTACTTCCGGGTCAGCTGTTTCAGGTTCCAAAGCATTGATTCCTAAATTATATTTAATATAGGTCCTCTTCTAGGGGCATGGTTCTAATTGGAATTTAATTCCCCTATGTCAGTCTCCTTCGAAGATTGTGCGCTAATTTCATATAAAAGGAAGCCTTCTCCTCTCATTTTCTCTAAGTCTTCCAAGTGCAAAAATCTCTAATCAAGATTTTTCTCAAGCATCCATTGTTCTACATGTTTTCAAGTTCTCAAGGTGTTCAATTCTTCCTCTCAAGCATTCAAATTCTTCCATTGAAGATCAAGGATTCAAGCTCTCAAGCCTTTGAAGGGATTTGGTTCAAGCATTCAAGATTTATAATTCAAGCCCTAGGTCTAGCCATCATGATGGTGTGATCTTCCTTCAAGATACTTTGTGAATCCTCAAGACTCTTTCATCATCTCTTCAAGGTGGATTCCAAGCATACAATCATGGAGGTTTATGGTTTCTAAAGTCTATGCTTTCATACTTACATACTTGCTTACATTTGAATTACAATTATATATCTATTCAATATCATAGCTTCATTGTTAGATTCAATTCTACTACTTGCTAGCATTCTTATTTCAATTATTGATTTCAAGGTTGATTCCTAAATCAGGGTTTGACTAAGGAAAACCCCTCCCCCGCAACAAACAAACCTCCTTTTCTTGCAAGTACAGGTTTGGGACTGAAGATTTGAGACCAGATCTAGATACCCTTTTCAACAAACTATCAGGATCCATGAACAAATTCTCTTTCGGACCTGTGCAGGTCAAGGTCGACATTATTGGGTCAGGGTTGACATTTATGGGTCAAGGTTGACCTTTTTCATAAGACAGCATCTGAACAGAAAATGATTTCTGGGTTTCGTTCGTCTCTACGTTCTGGTTCCGAATCATACTTCAGTTTTTCCAAAAATAGTCTACAGACCTCAGAAAATAGCATTCTTTGATCTGTAACATTTCAAGGTTAGTGCATTTCTCCTATCTATTTCAATTCAAATCCTTAATCATTCTAAATCTATCACACATTTACATTCATCCACACCACATTTTAAGAGGGAAACCTAGGATCTCCTCTATTCTTATTTCTAATAGATTGATTCACTTATGCATTGATCCTTTTTGGGTTGATCAATTTGGATCCTTCCTTTGTACATTTGAGAATAAAGGGGAATATCTTATTTATCCCTCCACTCTAAGAATTAAATGTAAGGTGATAAGTGATTTGAGTATCAAAACACTCTTATTCAATAAACATAATTTTTCTCCTTTACATTTTGGTGAACCCGCGATAGATAACTCTTTCTTTTTGGTGTTAGATTTGCATTTCATATTAGATCTTGCATGCATATAGAAGTATTTTTTCTTTTATGCTCTTGCATTTATATTTAAAAATTCATTAAAATCATAAAATTTCTTTAAAAATACAAAAAACATTTACATTTTTCATGCTTGTAGTGTTTCCTTGTGTTCAACATGTATGATTTTTGTTTTGAATACTTTGATGAGGATTTTTTTAGATCCCTTAATGAGGTACATGGAAGTGAGGATGAAAATGGTTCAAATGAGATCTCCATTCCTATTTCATCCTCCTCTACAATCTCTTCAATCGACCTCTACCATAGGATGTGTGCATGGTTACCTTCATACTCCTCTATTTACAACATTAATACACCTACAAAGACTTCATTTAGTGAGTGTGATGTTGCTTTGTCCTCTCTTGTATTACCTTGCAAGGATATATTAGAGCAAGTAGATGACTTTAATCTTTCCCTCCATGGAGATGAGTTAAGGATTGATGTTAATTCTTCTCCTAATATATGTCTTTTCTATGAACCTACTTTAGAATACAATTCTTTCCCCTTTAGGGATCAAGCTTTAGGCACTCCTAAAATGTGCTTTATTGATAGGGAGGATAATCCTCCTATTTGGGATGAACCTTTGGATTTGGATGTTGATTGATCCCTTCCTCATGAAGCCATTATGGGTGATTCTACTTTTTGGGATGAACCCTTGGATAAAGACATTGATTTATTTCCTCCTTGTGAAGATGCTTTGATACAAGAGGGTAATTTATTAATGGATGACATATTCATACATGATCATGACTCTTTTTCTAAAACACACTCTCCTTATATAGACATTTTAGAGAAAGAAGAAAATTTATAGATTCTTTACCTCCATTTGGGATTCCTTTTAGTGATGAGGCATTAGTGGAAAATGATATGAATTCCCTTAATGCTCTCCCTCTTAGTGATGATCCTATGGAGAATCAAGATCCTACCCCATCTTTTCCTAGGATGCATTCCTTTATTTTTCCTTCTTGTGAATCTATCGAACATACTAATGATTACATAGTGACTACTGAAGTTCAATTGACTTTTTTTCATATGGCTTCTTGTTATGGTCATAGTTATCATTTACTAGTTAAACAAGGATTCCATACTCAAGGATGTGCTAAGAATAAAAAAGGAACTCAAATGCCCTTACAGAATGGGGGGCATGAGCCTTCTTGTGGATTGGGATTTAATCCTCAATAACATATCAATGTTACCAACATCTCAAATAACATTTCAAAGCATGATGACCCTATGAAATAATTTGACCAAGAGTTTGTTCTTCCTAAGCTCCTTCGTGTTAAGATGATTACTAGACCTAAACACAAAAAGAAATGTAGTCTATACTTGAAGATTCTTCCTTTTGTTTCTATCATAGATTTCATGATCACTCTAATGAATTTCAAGCTTTACATTATAAGATTAGGCAGCTCATTGATAGTGAAATTATTTATATATCATGTGGCAATGAGTTGTATTTTAGTCCTATTTTCTCTAAATAACATTTATGTTCCTATTATGGAACTCCATATTATATAAACAATGTTAGCCTAATCTTTGGGGGCTCATTGTCTTGCATAGCATTGTGAGTGATATAATAGGTCCCCTTTCATCCTTGTTCCCACACTTGGGGGGGCAATGATGCCATCTCCTTCTTTTCTATCTTTCTAGGATCCACTTTCTCTTGGTTAAGCAGTATCTATCTATCATGTGATATCCAACATACATAAAAAAAAAAATTTACATTGAGGATCTATGTCCTTGATCATAACCTATTTCTTTGTTAGACATTGGGTTTCTATGGTTGATAAATCTCTCACCTTGGAAACTAAATACTGTGCTATCCCTCATAAGGGTTACTTTTCAACTTCTCACATGATATCTTTTTGTTACAATATCTCTATATATAATTTGATATATCCCTTTCCTTCACACCTGGGGGGCAAGGTATTTTCCTTCTTACTCTATCTAAGGATATACTTTCCTTAGCATAGTGGAATGTGTTTATCTTACAACATTATTTCTTCATAAAGATTGGTGTTTTGACTATTGATACCCTCTTATATGAGAGGTGATTGTCCTAGGTCATCACCTCTTCTTTATTTTGCAAACTATGATTTTGATAAACTCTTGCTCTTTCTTTGGGTTAGAGTTTGATTCCTTCATCAAAAGATTCCTCATCCTCTTGATTGCAGGGGGCTTGAGGGTTGAATCTTTGGTCCCTCTTTTCTTTAGAAGATGAAATTTTATCCTAGGCACTCCTCTATGGTTAGGGTCACTTTGATGAGATCTCTTCCCTCTTGAGGATCCATTTTCCATAAGTGACATATCCATTTCATGATTATCTATGTTCTCGGATGTAAGGGTGAAGACCCTTCACTAAGAATATCATATACATTGTTGTTAAGCCGGATATCTCCTTACCTTGTGAAGTAGGTATCCTCTTTTATCTTCCTTATCCTACCTAGTGAGTAGTCATGATAAGGAGGGGGGCATATATAGGGTCTCCCTTGTACTATAGTTTACATTTATTTACACTTTTCAATATGCTAAATCCTTGGAAGGTAACACACATAAGTTGCTAAATCCTAAAGAGATACGCAATTTTACTTTTATATTTGCTAAATACTTGGAAGGTAACGCACATAAGTTGCTAAATCCTGAAGAGATATGCACCCCTTTTTATTTTTACAATATGCTAAATCCTCAAAAGGTAATGCACATAAGTTGCTAAATCCTGAATGGACACGCATTTTATGTTCCATAGTGATACAAGAATGTTGATCTATGGATATTTTCAAAAGCTGTCAAAAGATGCATTTACAATTACAAGCACAGTTTTTGGGTGAACCTGTTGGGCTCTCCCTCCGGGGTGATTCATAGTACGGTGGGTATCTTACTAGGCGAGGTAATCACTTTCTCTTTTCTCTCTTTCTCTTTCATGCTAGTAGGATTAGATCATGAAGTTATGTTATCTATAGTGTTGTTCTTGTCTTACTTATGTAGGCATGTATGTTCTTCTATGATTGATTGCTCTTTATTTCCATATCTTTATGTATGTATGTTGAGTTAGAATCCTTGGTTTGGGGGCTCATATCCCTAACTTAGTGATATTCTACCTCATTGCAATCCACTAGGATCCTTTTCCTCTAACTTTATCGAGAACACATTCAATTTCCGTACTCCCGCTAAAGTCGGGGCTTAATGTATCATCTTAAAATGAATGAACTTCCATGTTAAGAGAATTTATCCCTCCTTAGGGGACATTTTTGACCTCCATCATATCATCCTCCCGTTTCTGCATCATCTCATGCTTCTGTGCTAGTTCAGGACCTTGATTGGGCCTCTTCGGGCACCTCCTACCCAACCTAGCATATTTTTTAGGGGTTCTAACCCCCTAGGTTAGGGTTGACCTTGACCTTGACTAGGGTCCCGCTTTCTAAACAGGAAGCTTGTCGGCTGCCGGGGGTCATCAAAAATTTAGTTTTCCCGCTTCCAGGTCGACTGTTTCAGGTTTTGAAGCGTTGATTCCTAAATTATATTTAATATAGGTCCTCTTCTAGGGGCATGGGTCTAATTGGAATTTAATCCCCCTATTTAGGCCTCCTTAGAAGATTGTGCCCTAATTTCATATAAAAGGAAGCCTTCTCCTCTCATTTTCTCTAAGTCTTCCAAGTGCAAAAAGCTCTAATCAAGATTTTTCTCAAGCATCCATTGTTCTACATGTTTTCAAGTTCTCAAGGTGTTCAAGTCTTCCTCTCAATCATTCAAATTCCTCCATTGAAGATCAATTATTCAAGCTCTCAAGCCTTTGAAGGGATTTTGTTCAAGCATTCAAGATTTATCATTCAAGCCCTAGATCTAGCCATCATGATGGTGTGATCTTCCTTCAAGATCCTTTGTGCATCCTCAAGACTCTTTCATCATCTCTTCAAGGTGGATTCCAAGCATAAAATCATGGAGGTTTATGGTTTCTAAAGTCTATGTTTTCATAATTACATACTTGCTTACATTTGAATTACAATTACATATCTATTCAATATCATAGCTTCATTGTTAGATTCAATTCTACTACTTGCTAGCATTCTTATTTAAATTATTGATTTCAAGGTTGATTCCTAA
>MU224993.1:991600-1038381 GCA_018584345.1 Thuja plicata
TATCCTCCATATCATCTTCTCTACCATCACCCTATCAACATCTTTGAGCATACTTTCAGCGGCCTTGGCCTATCATAAAATATACTTCAAAGGAGCACTATCTAAAGAGCTAGAAGCTTAAGTTCCTCCATAACATCAAAAAGATGAAAAAAAATTTAAAAAAAGAAGAAAAAAAAGTGCCTTGGTGAAAACCTGGTAAACAGGCACCTTGGTAGCAAAAGTAAAGATAAATCAATCCTGCCTATGGTGAAAACCACATCTTGTGGCACCTTGGATAAGTACCATGATGAAAACCTGGCAAACATGTGTCATGCATAATTCCTCCTACTTGCACTCTTCACTTGGGGGAAATTTCCTTCCATGTCATCTTCTCCCATCATATCTTACATCTAGCTAGCTCATGAACATCCATGTTCTTTATGTTGATCTTGACAAGGTTGAGCCTATCCATGAGCATCATGTATCCTGACATTCATGATCCCTTCCATCGGCCTATTCACTTGGTCTCATCCATGATACCCTATCATGATCTTTCTTATTCCAAGCCTATCATTCCTATCTCTAAGCATTCCTACCATAATCCAAACCATCCACTTATACCTCCATCACATGTTATCCTGATTGTGCTATCATAGCTATATCCTATCCTATCCTAATGACCCTTTTCTCTTGATCAAAATGAAGAACGAAAAAATGCAAAACAAGTTCTTAAAAGTCTCTTGGCATGTCCATTCTTTTGGACCACATGCTTTTCATGAGATCAAGTCATTATCCTATATGCTATCCAACACCGCTGCATGAGCCTACATTTCTATATTATTTTTTCCCTAGCTAGGGTAATCTTGAGGAGACTTTCCTTGAGGGTCACATTCACCCTCTTCATCCATCATTGGCTTTTCATCTCATACATCAGCTTTCTAATCCATCTGCAATGTCCTACACCTTGCTAGACATTCGGGCAAACCATTGTGATCTTGCTTGAGATCGAGTAATCTCTAAAAATCTAAAAATTGCAAAATCTCTAAAAATCTAAAAATTGTAAAAAGTCCTAAAAAAATGATCATCTTGGTGCAAACCTAGCAATAGGCACTTTTGATGCATCCACCAAAAAAATAAAAAATAAATAAAAATAAAAATCTATATTGACTATCTTTCAATCAACATGCATTGGGGCAATCTAACCCTGACTCCTAAAGATTGAGCCTCATTCTGGGGACAATTTTTTTTAAGGCGATAAATGTTCTTGTATTTGGGCAATCTAACCTAGATTCATGGGAGTCAACATGCTCTCAGTTACCTCCAAGACACCAATTTATATGGATTGAAAATGGTCATACTCTAGGGGCAACCCTCCTGGTCTAGGGGGCACTGTCCTATTACCTTTTGGGATCTCCTTCGCAATAGTCACCAATGGTTCTCACTGCATCTGCCTACTGTCACTTTTCTTATATTGAGTTCTCTCTCCTTAAGAATCTCTCTTTGCATCAGTCACCAGTGGTTTTCACTACGTCTACCTACTGATGTCTATCTAGTCCTATGATCTCTTCATTTGAGAATCTCTCTCATGTCAGTCACCAGTGGTTCTCACCATGTCTGTCTACTATCATAGTACTATTGAGATTGCTCACATCCATTACAGTTAGACTTATACTCAAACACTCTATCTCTCGATACTCGGTCTTGACAATTCTTTGCTTTAGTTTATACATAGCTTTCGGTCACTTTTGTGACACTTAGATTCCTTTGTGCACCCTCTTGAGTTGATACTGATTCAGTGCCATATGATTGGGGGCAACCAAATCTAGTATTCCCTCACAACATCCATAAATTTAGTCATCATTACTTGGGGGCACAAGTCCCCACTTCGATTGTATCTTTGGTTTACACTAGAGTTAGTAATCTTGTCAATTCTAAAGGACAACTCGCTACTGACTCAAACTGGTGTTTCTCAACACCCTAATTGAAATAGTGTTTCTTAACACTATCTTTGGACACATCTGTGCTTTTCAGTACACATTGGATATCTCAAATCTAAACATCTATTGATAACAATCAAACACAATGCACTCACAAGCACAACGGTGTTTTTCAACACCTCATACACATACATATTCAAAAACTTTAAAACTGGCTGAGCTATTATGGAATCTTTCTTTGTATGGTGTTTGTTTTCATGGATTTCATTGATATTTTATTTTTCTACTGATTTTTTGTGTAGTCCTAATGATCTGGAAATGTCAAATAAATATGGTGTATGTGATAAGAGCTCCCACATTGAGGTGGAAAAGCCTCACATTTCTCAATCTTTTTTATTTGTACGCCATGGTGAGGTTGGTACTATCTCCTTGAATATTATTGTTCTATTTGTTTATGCATGATCGAAATCATGATTATCTTGGCTTTGACTACCTTGATATAGGTTTACTCTTGCAACATTAACTGGAAACAATGTTCAGGTCATCTTGGCTTTTGTGCCCTGGTGCTTACATTCATTTCCTACATTTTATCCGATGAAAGTCATATTCATATCCTTTTGGTTGCAGTGGCACCAGTAAGGGTTGTATCGACTCTGATGTTCCAAAATGCTCAATTATGATAATTATACAATGGGTCTCACAACCATGTCCTTGGTATTGCATCTAGCATAGGATTGCATTTTCATTCTAGACTTGCATGGTGGCAGCGATTTGATGTTCTTCATTGCATTCTCCTGGATTTGTATATTGAGGAGTTCTTCTTCAGCAACCTGGCTTCATCATGACTACACAAGTGTTTGATCCTCACTCTCGCTCTTCAATTCCAAATACTTTGAACTTGAATCTAATTTTCAAAAGTGTTCCATTTTCGGGATCGAAATTGAAATGTGACACTCGTGTATAGCTCAAAATCACATTTTAAAATTTTTGGGACTGACGCAATCGGACACTTGTGCATTCGACTTCTGACATCACTTTTTTTCTGAATCATATATAATCAATATTTCCTCAAATCTTTGACTTTTTCTTCAAAAAGTCAATTTTGGTCAACTCTAGTCAACCCTAGTCAAACTTGGTCAACCAGACCTCCAAATCACTCAAAATTGCTTCTAAATCTTCTAGATTCTTTCGTAATCTGTTCTAATTTCTTCTTGATCTCTGATTTAACATCTATCTATGATTTCTTGCTCTTAATCATCATATGACGTGTCATCTTTCCATTTTTCTCCCGAGGGGGAAGGATGATTACATCACTGAATCTATTTTATCACTCTGATCTGATATTCAAAAGTCCTCATTGCTAGTGGCATTTTATCACTTGGGGCATGTTCAATTTTTCGTACTTCATAGTCAAAATTGGATACTCCACAATCAATAAGGGCATCTTTGTTCCTTACATCTTGTCATCTATTAGGTATCGGGGCAATCTAACCTGGATCCCTGAGAATCAAGCTCCATTTTGTAGATGATTCTCGAAATCTCAATCTATTAAGTATTTGAGAAATCTAACTCAGATTCTTGAGGATCAAGCTTCATTCTAGAGATGATTCTCAAAATCTCAATCTATTAAGTATCTGAGCAATCTAACTCAGATTCTTGAGGATCAAGCTTCGTTCTGGAGATGATTCTTGAAAACTAAATCTAACCAGTGTCTGGGCAATCTAACCTAGATATTGGGGGACTAAGATTTGTTCTGGAGATAATCCTAAGACCTCTATAAACCATCTTTTTGGACAGGTATCAGGGAAATCTAACCCTAACTCCTGAAGGTTGAGCCTCATTCTGGGGACAGTCTTGTGAAAGATATCAATCTAACCAGTGTTTGGGCAATCTAACCTAGATATTGGGGGACTAAGCTTTGTTCTGTAGATATTCCTAAAACCTCTATTGACCATCTTTTTGGACAGGTATTGGGGCAATATAACCCTGACTCTTGAAGGTTGAGCCTCATTCTGGGGACAGTCTTGTGAAAGATATCAAATCTTTAGGTATCAGGTCATTCTAACCCGTATCCCTAAGGATCAAGATTCATTCTAGAGATGATTCTTGAAATATTAATCTATTAGGTATCAGGGCATTCTAACCCAAATCCCTGAGGATCAAGCTTCGTTCTGGAGATGACCCTAAAAAACTCTACTTGACTGACATCTCGGCAACCTAACCTAGACTTCAAAGAGCCAAGCTCTGTCTTGGAGATGGCTTTGAAATCTTCATCAATCAAACTTTGCATCACCAATGTTCAAATATATTCTTTTGTGCTTCAGGCATAAGACTATTCTTTGAATTAATGCGCTGCTCGCACATCAATTCAAAGAGGGGCAAAATGTAACACCCCAAAATTGGCATCTTGCAACCCTAACCAATTTTTTTGCATTTGTCATTCTTCTGAATCATCAAAGTCCTATTGTACTAGGCAATTCTGAGTTTTGACTGACTCTACTCGACCTGAGTGTCAAATGCAAAAAATTATAAATCTCCATTAATCATACATTATATTTAATTCGTAAATATCTATTGGCTAAACAAACCCTATGATTGAATTAATTTAATTATAAAGTCCTAGCACTTTAATTAAATTAAATTCACCCCTTTTAGCTAAAACACATAAAAAAGGAATTAAATAATATTTAATTATTAAATAAATATCCTCATTTCAATAATTGAATTTAATTATTCAGATAATTGAGAAAAACACATTTATGAGGTCATATTCTATTTATTTAATTAAATATTCTCTCGAAAATCTTCTCTCATGTTTAGAAATAGAAGTTTTGAATTAACTGTGCTTTAAAGAGAAAGAAAACAGTTAAAATCAAAGAAAGAAAACAGTTAAAGCAAAGGGAAAACAATTTATTATTTTATTTTAAATAAAGCTTTCTATTTTGGACTGGCTTTTCTATCTATTTTATTTCAAAAGGGAAACTTTATATTTTGAGCAGGCTCTCAATCTATAAAAGAGCCCCCATTTCTCATTCAAAACCCCCCCTAGAAAAATATGCATTGTTAGAATACTGAATTGTTGCTAAATTTTATCATTTCATTTCTAGTTAAAAGCTTTCATTTGCAATAGAATGATTTCAATTTCTTATCTAATAATTGCATTGAAATCATGTCTTAGATTAATCTTGCATCTTTCAATTCTTAGAATAATCTTGCATTTGCATTGCATTCATGGAGAGAAATCCTTCATTCTTAGATTGGTCTATGGTTGTGAGACTCTCATTCTGAGAGCTATTTTGAAACCCTGTCTAGATAGAAGGAAACAAGTCGAATCATACAGGCATGCAGGATGAATAACTCATATTCACTTTTGTAGGTGGCTGATGAACAAGGACTATGTTGAATTGTATGGTTGAATAACAGTTAGATATTATTTGCATATATTTTTGTGTTTGCATATTATCTGATTTGATCTTCTTTGTGTGCATTTGTTTTTATTTTTTTTGCATCATAGTAGATCTTATCTTTGCTACTTTCCTATTTTAATAACTAGTTTTGTATGGATAACATGGAATTCTCTAAATTGGATTGGTGTGTAATTACTTATGTTATTACCCTTCTTCTTACCTCATTTTATCAAACAAATAGAGTGATTCAAAGTATGTTGCATTTTTTTACATTTGTATTCCTTCATGTTATTCTTGTATATGGAATAATGCAGTTAACACGTATATCTCTTCATTATAAGTCACATTTCATGAATGCTATCAATGCTTCATGTATTTTTCTTATCCACATTTTAACTAAATGCATGCAATGTGTTAATGAACCTAATGCTACTCATAATCTTCAAAATCAAACTCATCCTATGGAAACTAATGTTTTTTATCATTATCAAAATATTCAAAACATTTTTCATGATGCCGATGTTAGACATTTCCTAGATTATATCTCTCAAAAAATAAGAAACAATCCACCTTCCTCTTCCCAACATAAATATAGTAAGGGTGATGATGTTTCTACTTCTCTTTATCCTATTCATATATCATCACAATCTAACCAACATGATCAAGGAATTAATAAACATAGACCTAAAACAATTCCTAATCCTCCTCAAGCATGTCGTATACCTCAAGATCAACCAAAACCACCTCTAAATGTTCCTTTTCCACACCATCTAATGAACCTTCACCTTATGGTGACCATGAGGCTTTGGCTAGAAGAATATATCTAGATATCAAATATCATTCTAGGATTATATTTCCTTATAAAATCTATTACAACCCACATACTTACAATGGTGAATTTTCATGTTCCTTTCATTATTCTAATACACATTCTCTTTGTGGTTGTGTTGAATTTAAAGACAATTTGTTTTAGACTTAATTAACAAATTCCTACTTCTTCTAACACTAGATATTATACATTTTTTGCAGATACCTAAGTTATTCATTTCCTATTATGTTGCCCTCCATTATGTCATGTTCTCTTCATAATTAGTGCTGAGGGAATCTTAATAGGATTCTCTCTCTTTCTCTATAATATGGGGGGAAAGGGATCATGTTTTCTTTCTTCTTTTGGGATCCATGATCTCCCTTTGTTAGTATGTTTCCTTGACATCCTTTTATGTGTGCATTTGTTGTTTAACAATGGATATTGACATCTTGAATTGCAACCTTATGCTTTCTTGAAAGTTTATATCTTGTATACATTAAAAACCATTTAGGGAGTTTAAAGTGTCTTCCCTTATCCTTTTTCCTTTCTCTTTCATGCATCCAATATCCAATGTGATCTAACATATTTTATAGTATGATATACCTTCTTACAAGGATTTATTGTTTTACATAAGGATTTTCATCCCAAGTTGCAATCTTATGCTTGCTTTAAGGTCCATATTATTAAAGGATATATAATTTAGGGCACATATTAGATTTATTTCCTTTCTCTCTTTTGAAGGATCCGTTATCTCTTTTTTCTCCTCTCTATTATGCTACGATGTCCTCCTATGTGTGGACTTACTTGTTCATGTATATTTCTCCTTCATGAGATTATTATCCTCCTAAAATCTCTTCCTTACTTGGAAGTGTATATCTTGTATTATTGGTTTATCACAAAGTATACATAAGGTGATATTCTTCCTTCTCTATTTTTTTCTTTCTTGGAGTTGTTATCATTCTATGATAGTGCATTCTTTTGGCATGAGCTCTTTGTTTCACACAAGATACTAATATATTTTCTTAACATCTTTTTGGATGTCTTAAAAAGGGAATTTATATCATTTAATGATCATATTATTTTCCTTCCTTGGTTATTTTCTTCCTTTGCATATCTTTTCTAGCTTAAATATGTCTCATTTACATTACATGCACAAGTTATTTTACTTGGAATTGCATTTGTTGAGGCTATCATTAAGGGTGTATCTTACCTTCATACATGGGAGGAAATATTGTTTGTATATTATTATCTTTTTTCTAAGGATCTACTTTCCTTGGTATAGTGGCATTTGTTTATCATGTGACAATCTTTTCTTATAAATAATTAATTGTTTTTATTCAGGATTCTCTCTTATACAAGAGGTTTCCATCCTTGATCACTACCTCTTCTTTATTTGCAAAACCATGTTCTTTATAAATATATTTTCTTACTCTAAAATTCAAATTTTTTTATCCTTCATCAATAATCCCTATTTCACCTAGAGATAGGGGGATAAATGGGATCATTCTTGTTCACCTGCTCCTCTTCGCCCTGAAGATGTTTTTTTTTCAAGAACTCTTCTTGAGGGTAGATGTATTGATAACAATATCTCTTCCTTTCAAGGGTCTCTTCCCATAAGAGGAATATCCTTTCACAATTATCTATTTTTCTTACCTCACGAGAGTCATCACTCTTGGATAAGTTTATGGCATACATTGTTTTCTAAGGATATCTCCTTATTGATGGAAGTAGGTATCATTGTTTCTCTTTCCTTATTATGGAATCTATTTTTCCACCATAAGGAGGGGGAATATGCACGTCCCTCTTTGTATATTAGTACATAGTCCCCTAGACTGGCCGCACACACATCCACATTCAAATCCTTGTAGAATACAATGATTTTCTAGATGCCTAATCTCCTTTTTTATCTTTGTGGAAGACAATTTTTTTCCACATGCCTGATCTTTCCTTTTGATCCATGTAGAAGACAATGCTTTTCCACATGCCTAATATTTTTCCTTTTGATCCTTGTGGAAGACAATGTTTTCCACATACCTAATATCCTTGTGGAAGACAGTTATTTTCCACATGCCTGGTCTCCTTTTTTAATCCTTGTGGAAGACAATGATTTTCCACATACCTAATCTCCTAAGTTGCCCCTGAGCACAAAACATTCCTAAGTTTCCCATGAGCACAATCTTTCTCAAATTCGCCTCTATGCGCATCTCTCTCTCTTGAGGTAGATTTTTCTAGAATAATACAATTTTCTATCCTTCAATTCTTCCCTCTCTCTTTCCATGAATCACCTAGCACTACATAACTAGCTTGATAGTTTGTGGGTTCATGGTCTCTCTCTCTTTTCTCTCATGGTTTTTCTAGTAGGCTAGATCATGGATTTTGCATCATCTTTCTCATCACTCTCTCCCTTTTCTTTGTGATAACTTATTTTCTTGCAATATATCCCCAGATATGATATTAGTGGATGGATATATTTGATCAAGGTCTTCACTAATTGATTTGGAGTCTTTTAGTACTAACCCTCTTTTTATTTATTGTGTGTGTTTGTTGTCTTTTTTTTCTTTTTCTTTTTTTGTATCCTTATGCATAGCTGTTGAGTTGATATACTTTGTTTGGGGGCTTGAGGTCTCTTTCATCTCTTCCTTTACCATGAGTATGATCTTGTTAGGAATAAATGTCCACCAAGACAACTGAGAGGGGGGTGAATCAGTTGTGAGACAAATTATTAAACATTAAACTTTATACATCAAAACTTTAATCCAAAAGATAACAGAGTAAAATTCAACACCATAACACAAACCTTTGTTATCGAGGAAACCTTGTTAAAGGTAAAACCCCGGTGGGAATTAGCACCCACAAATGATGTAATGAGAGTATACTATCCTTGTTAAAATATTTATCCTTGTTAGGAGCTTATTGATGTGTTATAGTACACAATCCCTGTTAAATGATAGACCCTATTAGGAGTCAAGAGTAAAAGTGGACTCACTATCAGAAATACAAATGTATATGAGATATACAATCCAATGAACTGTCTGATAGCAACTGTCTTTGCTTGGTTAGTTCCAATGAACTAACATAGTGACAACCTCTATTTTACATCCAGCAGACACAAGCTTGCAACTTCCACAAATACATTTCCTCTTCACTCTCTCTTCATACACACTTTCTAACAAGAAAAGCTCTCTCATATATACCCTATTACAATAATCAATTAGGTCAGCCAATTAGGCTTCCCAATGTACAAATGATTTCATAACCCCTTGCTAAGATACATACGGTACCTATGACAAGTAAACATAAAATATAATATAAGATCCGTAATCCACACTCACAATCCATAAAACATGCTTCATATATGAAGTAGGCCCCAAATAGGTCTCCTGCAGAACACACGCCACATATGACATCACCAAGAGTCCTACAACCCACGAAATATAAAAAACCTTCCTTAACATATCTTCTATCATCCCTTAAGCTTTCATAACCTGAATCCATGTTGCACGTAAGTTATTCTCAAAATACAGAGACTAACTCTATCAAAGAAAATGACCACTATCTAGTACCCAGTCTTCACAAAAACATTTGTAACTCATCCAATATCAAATATTAAGCCATGCAACCTTAGACATAAGATCAAAACATATCCTTGTACATGTCACCATCTTCACTTGCTCTGGATCAATAATATAGTACCCATACACTTCTGGCAGTCATCAAGAAAGATTAATAACTAGTCTGATCTCCCTTCATTGAAACATATGTTGACATCAATGACAAAAAATGAATACCAACAACATCATAAACTAATTCCAACAATCTCCCCCTTTTGCATTGATGGAAACATATGGGAAAATCCATCAACCTAAAAGTACTCTCTCGATACAATCTTATCAATATCCTCAACAAAGCTCTCCCTAAAACAGTAGGGATTTTCTTATAGAATCTCTCCCCCTTTGACAAAAATGGAAAAGGGTGCCATAACTCTACTTCAGACCATCTTCCTTCTACAAGGTGTATCTTTTTCAAATCTTCATGCCTCCAATAATCAAGTGCAAAATCACCCAAATGTGTTCTATAATATTCCTATGATCACTCCCTCTGAAGAGTAGATCCATACATAAAGTCCATAAAATGATATAACTCTAAAATCCACTGGACTGATGCATTCCTGCATTAATTTAGTTCTTGCAAGGAGCTCCTTGCACCCCAACCATACCTCTGAGATACTCAAAGGAATCCTTTGGCAAAGTTTTTGTAAATATATCTCCTATGTGTTCCTTTGTGCTGATATACTCTGATCTAATCTCCTTCTCTTCTACCTTGTCTTTGAAGAAATGATACTTAATGGAAATATGTATAGGCTTTGAATGAATTACTATATTCTTTGACATATTCAACATGCTAGTGTTATTACAATGGATAAGCACTGGCTCATCAAAATTTCTCCCAATGTCCTTCAGCATTTTCTTCATCCAAACAATCTATGGGTAATTTATAGTAGAAGCAACATACTCAAATTCAGCAATAGACTGAGCTATATAATCCTTCTTTTTACTTAACCAAGAAACCAATATTTTCTCAAGAAAGAATGTACCGCCACTTGTACTCTTTCTGTCATCAATATTTCCTACCCAATCAACATCAGTATAGGCATGTAAATCAAAATCATCAGATTTTTTATACAATAATCCATAATCCAGTGTTCCTTTCATATATCTAAATATTCTTTTTACAGTAGTAAGGTGTGTCTCTTTAGGATTTTCTTGATATCTTGTCACAATTCAAATGGCATTAGCAATATCTGGTCTGGTGTGAGTCAGATATTGTAAACCTCCAATCATATATATGTACTTCATCTGAAAAACACTCTGAGATTCATCAGTAGTAGTAATCTTGTGACCACTAACCATAGGTGTTCCAATAGGTTTACAATCTTCCATTCCAAACTTTTTCAACATTTCTTTAAGATAATTTGTCTAAGAAATAAAAATACCACTCTTGTTCTGATTAATTTACAATCCAAGGAAAATTTTCATCTCACCAATCATTGAAACCTCAAATTCACTTTCCATTTCTTTAGAGAACCTTTTACTTATTACATCATTTCCTCCAAAAATTATATCATCAACAAAAACTTCAACTATTAGAATTCCATCTTCATTGGTTCTTAAGTACAAATTGTTTTCTGCATTACCTAATCTAAAACCAAGATGAAGTAGATACCTATCCAATCTTTTAGACCATGCTCTTGGTTCTTGTTTCAGTCCATACAAAACTTTCTTCAACTTGTAAACCATGTCCTCATCTTCTATCAAAGGAAATACATCTGGTTGTTCAATATATACTTCCTCTTCTATATCTCCTTTCAGAAATATAGATTTCACATCCATATGATATACTTTGAAGTCTTTGTGTGCAGCATAAGAAAGAAATAATCTTACAACCTCAAGCCTAGCAACATGAGACACTTTTTCTTCAAATTATATACCTTCTTGTTGTGAGTAGCCTTTACAAACCAGTCTTTCCTTGTTTCTTACAACCTTTCCTTCTTCATTCATATTGTTTCTAAAAACCTACTTACGTCCTATAACATTCTTATCTTTACGTCTAGGAACTAGTTCCCAAGTGTTATTTTTATTTATCATTTCCAATTCTTCCTTCATAGCCTTAGTCCAAGTTTCATCTCTACATGCCTCATTAGTAGATTTTGGTTCAACTTGAGAGATCAAACAAATTTCATCTCTTAATCTTGATCTTGTCATCATTCCTCTATTTGAATCTCTAATAATTTGATCTTGAGGATGGTTTTTCATAACATGCCTAGGAGTCTTAGGAATTTAAATAAGCTCATTTGATTCATCTTGACATACCTCGATCTCACGGTCAATCTCAAAAGGTTTTTTTTGATATGTAGTAACCTCCTTGATCTTTGTAGTCTGGTTGCAGTCATATATTATTTCCTGAATATGGAAATTTTCATCAATCCTCACATTAGGGCTTTCAATCACATTCCTCAATCTCAAATTGAAACATAATGCAGGAGCCCTAGGTATAAGAGCAATCTTGCATCACCCAAAAATATTTTTTGGTTTCTTTTCAATAAGGGTTATTTTGTGCAGAGTTACTATTTGTGGAAAGTTACTATTTTTAGTAAGTTTTCCATTTGAGCTCAGAATGTTCTATTTTCTTCCCTAGAGATTCACTTTGATTGTATCATCTTTCCAGTAAAGTTTCATTGCTAGATCAAGTCTATTTTTGTAGATATTGGATATTTTTAGTATTGGCAGTAGGGTACAAAAATTTCAAACTTAGTTTTGAAGGCTTTAGAGGCTCTGAATGGGGTTGAAATTTTGATTTACTAGGAAATCCCAAGTCAAGTGTTGTAGAGAACTTCATGGAATTTCCAAAATGGGGTTACAGAAGCCCATTGGGTCAACGGTTGATGAGTTATGGTCTCCGAAAGTTGCGCTACCTGAACTTGAAAATGTTAAAGTTTCTTCAAGATTTCTTTTTGTGTTCCAAAGTTATTTGGCCCTACTCTTATATAATAAAAATGAATAATAATATCTTAGGGATGGTCGGCCTCAAAATTTAGGGTTTAATTTCTAGATTCTTCTTTAGTGGTTAAAATTGACTATATATTGAAGGCCAGTAGGGTTGTCTAGGGCAGTTCTGGGTTATGGAGCTAGTGGCTCTGGCTTCCATATTATTGTAATAAAATTCCCATGTGGCTATGCATGTTGCATTTGTGAAGGTGCATGTTATATTTTAGAATACTGTAATTTCATTTCATGGTGGATAATAGAAATCCCATTTCCTATCTTTGAAAATATTTTTATTCTTGAATTTGTTGTGTGTTTGTGTCAATAAGGGGAGCACCCTTCATCGAGTGGTATCATAGTAGGAGTTCTTGAGTGTGTAGATAGATTGCCAACTATAAGGCAATTTGCACTAGGACTATGGTTGTGGGTCTGCATGATAAGAGATGAAAATGCCTCCATGAAGGAACCATGGTGGAAGAGGTGGAGGTATGATAGAAGAGGGCTTTAGAGTCCTCCAGAGGCAAGTGAAAGCATTACAAGAGGAGTTGCGTAGAGGAATGAATATTGCAGTTAGAGATGAAAGTGATGAGGAATCCGAAGAAGAAGGACAAGGTGACCAGGAAGCACAAGAAGAGCCTAGAGATCCTAAACATGATAGGCTTTTGAGAGCCTTTTCTAAGATTGGAAAGAGACCTAAGATTGAAGTTCCCACATTTTTAGGAAATCTTAACCTAGAGGAGCTGATCAACTGGATCAATGATCTAGAATAATATTTTGAGTATGAAGATGTCGAAGACCCAGATCCAGTCAAATTTGTGAAGGCCAAACTGAAGGTCCATATAAAAATTTGGTGGTAGGAGATTTTTTTGGAGAGGAATAGAAGAGGAAAGGAGAAAATCAAAAAATGGGACCGAATGGTGAAGTTGAAGAGACCGTTCATTCCCATTGATTATGAGCTAGATCTACTGAGAAAAATGCAACATTTGAAGAAAGTGGGAAAATCTGTGCAGGAGTATATAGAAGAGTTCTATCGAGTCCTCAATAGAACAGGTCATGCACAACTTGAGAAGGAAAATGTTTCTTGTTATCTTTATGGATTGCAGCCAAGTATTTAGGATGAGTTGAGTCTGGTTAGAATGACCAACATTGAAGAGGCATACCAGTTTGCCTTGAGAGTGGAAGACAATTTGAAAAATAATTTTGAAAGCAAGCAAGCCAGAACAGGTCGTGGTGGAAGATTCGGTGGACGGTCTTATGGAGGCTGAAATGAAGATCAAAAAAGGAATGATGATTCAAGTAGTAGTAAGAATCAGAGGGGAAATAATTTCAATCATTCCCATAATCAAAATAAGAGTTATCAGAGAGGAAGAGGAAGAGGGAAAGGACCAGGAAGAGGTCATTTTTGTGGGACATGTTTCCATTGTGGAGAAGGACACCGAGCCTATGAATGCCCACAATGTCAAGGAAGGATGGATAGGAGGAATTAATGTCATCCATGAGTTGCACATGCAAATGAATAAGCTCAGTCAGAACACTCAGATGATGCTAAGAGAGGAGAATCCCTAGTTGTTAGGAGGATCCTGATAAATAAAGAGAAGATCTCATATTAGAGGAAGAGCCTATTTTCCACTAGATGCAAGTGTGAGGATAAGTGTTGTGATGTGATTATTGATGGTGAAAGCACTGATAATCTGGTATATGAAGAAATTGTCACAAAGTTGAAGCTAAAAAGGGAAAAACAACTGCATCCATACAGAATATCCTGGGTGTGGGATGACCACAAGGTCCTGGTCAATGAGCAGTGCTTAGTGAAGTTCAAGATTGGAAGTTACCAAGATGAGGTACTTTGTGATATCATCCCCATGGATGCATGTCATTTGTTGTTGGGAAGGCCTTGGCAGTTCGACAGCTGTGTCATACATGATGGTCATGCTAATACTTATTCTTTGACAAAGGATGGAGTTCGACACATGCTGAATCCATTGAAGGAAATAGGAGAAAAGGTATGCAGTAATGCCAGAATATGTTTAGTTGATGGAAGAAATTTTTTAGAAGGTATGAGACATGAGCATATGTGTTTTTCCCTAATTCCAAAAGTGGGTAAAGAAGAAATAGAAGATATACATGCAGAAGTTGTAGACTTATTGGAGGAGTTTCAGGATATTGTTTCTGATAATGTACCTGATGGATTAGCACCAGTGAGAAAGATCAGTCATCAGATGGAATTGATCCTAGGGGCCAATTTGCCAAACAAGGCAGCCCATAGGATGACTCCATCAGAGAATGAGCAATTGAATAGACAAGTGCATGAGTTATTGTAGAAGGGATTAATCTAAGAGAGCTTGAGTCCATGTGTTGTACTAGTGGTATTATCACCAAAGAAAAATTGAGAATGGGGGATGTGTACAAATTCTTGAGCTATCAATAATATCACTATCAAGTATAGATTTCCCTTGCCAAGAATGGATGATACTATGGATTGTTTGAGTGGAGCTGAGTATTTCACAAATATAGATCTAAAGAGTGGATATCACCAAATTGGGATCAGAGAAGGAGATGAATGGAAGATAGCCTTCAAGACAAAGGAGGGCTTGTATGAGTGGTTAGTCATTCATTTTGGGCTAACCAATGCACTGAGCACATTCATGTGGCTCATGAATGAAGTACTGAAAGAGTTTCTGGATAATTTTGTTATTGTGTACCTAGATGATATTTTGATTTTCAATAAGACATTGGAAGAACATATGATGAATATTTGTAAGGTGTTTGAGAGGTTAAGGCAAGAGAAGTTGTTGATTAATCTGAAGAAGTGCAGTTTTGTGAAAAAGGAAATAGTGTATTTGGGATTTGTAGTCTCAGCAGAAGGTCTACAAATGGACCTAGAGAAGGTGCATGCTATCCTCGAATGGCCTACCCCAAGGAGTGCTATTGAGATAAGATATTTTCATGGTTTGGCTAGTTTTTACAAAAAAATTATTCACAATTTCAGTAGTATTTGTGGACCCTTGACTGAAACAATGAGAGGGGATAGGAAAGAGTTTAAGTGGACTATAGGGGCCGATAATATTTTTGAATTGTTGAAAAAAAAAGTTATAGAACAACCTATTTTAGCACTTCCAAATTTTAACAAGGTGTTTCAAGTAGACAGTGATGCTAGTGGTAATGCTATTGGAGCAGTTTTGAGTCAGGAAGGTAAACCCATTGCCTATTTTAGTGAGAAGTTGAATGATGCCAAGAGAAAATATTTTGTTTATGATCAGGAGTTCTATGATGTATTTCAGGCATTGAGGAAGTGGAGAAATTATCTTTTACCAAAAGATATTGTTTTACTTGCTGATCATCAATCTTTGCAATATTTGAATAGTCAAGTAAAGTTAAATAAGAGGCATTTGAAATGGGTTGAGTTTTTGCGGAGTTATAGTTTTATTTTGAAAGATAGGAGTGGGAAGTCTAACAGGGTTGCAGATGCCCTTAGAAGAAGATTGATTTTGCTAACATATATGCATATTGAGGTTGTTAGGTTTAAGGAACTAAAGAGTTTGTATCCTGAAGATCCATATTTTGGCAAAGATTGGAAATCTTGTAGAGAACCTGTTACTCTGGATAGAACCAAATGGTTGGATTTCATAATCTAGGATGATATGTTGTTCAGAGGTAGTCAGTTATGCATTCAAAAGAGTTCCATGAGGGAGAATCTAATCAAATAAAATCATAGTGGAGGACTGGTTGGACATTTTGGGTGAGATAATCCATTTCTCTGGTTAGTGAGGACTATTATTGGCCACAGTTGTAGCAAGATGTTAAGAAATTTGTACAAGGCTGCAGGGTATGTTAGATGGAAAAAGGAGTGAAGCATAATATAGGGTTGTATTATCCATTTCCTGTACTAGAGAAGTCATGGGAGGATATTAGTATGGACTTTGTGCTTGGCCTACCGAGAACTCAGAGATGGCATGATTCCATCTTTGTAGTGGTGGATAGGTTTTAGAAAATGGCACATTTTATTCCTTGCAAGAAGACTAATGATGTTGTTCATGTAGCAGAATTTTTTTTCAGGGAGGTGGTAAGACTACATGGATTACCAAAGAGCATAGATTCAAATCGGGACACCAAGTTTGTTGGGTACTTTTGGAGAACCTTGTGGAAAAATTTGAAGATATATTTGAAGTTAAGCTCAACACACCATTCAAAGACTGATGGATAGACAGAAGTTGTGAATAGGAGTTTGGGAAACCTGTTGAGATGCTTGGTTGGAGATAAACCAAAGGGATGGGATTTGGTTTTACCACAGGAAAAAATTTCATATAATAATTTTGTCAATAGGAGCACTGGTAAATCACCATTCCAGATAGTATATGGAAGTAGTCCTAGAAATGCATCAAAATTAAGAAAGTTGGACAAAGGAGAGACAAGTAGCGATGAAGTTGAAGAATTTTCATAACACTTGAAGAATTTACATGAGGAGGTGAGGCAACATATTAATAAAATGAATATAGAGTACAAGGTTAAGGTAGACAAGTAAAGGAGGCATAATGAATTCCAGGTGGGAGATGAAGTCATGGTTCATTTGAGAAAGGAGAGATTTCCAGTAGGAACATATAATAAGTTGAAGATGAAGAAGTCTAGACCATGCAAAATATTGAAGAAGCATGATTCAAGAAATGTTTATGAAGTAGAGTTTCCTAGTGAACTCAATATTTCACCAGTGTTTAACATTTCATATTTGACAGAATATCATGAGGGAGGTGTTGAGGATCAGATCACAGAAGCACAATGGAATATTCCAGCAACTACTTCAGCTACAGAGGAGACTGAAGATATTTTGGATAGTCTTGTTGGAAGAAGCACAAGGAACAAGACATATGAAGAATATTTGGTCAGATAAAAAGGATGACCTTTAGAAGATTCATCATATCTATTAAGGGAGGGGGTTATCCATCTTGGTTTTCCTCTGACCACCTGAGATGTGACAGGGTCACTTCTCAAATTACCCCAGGTGTATGATGCAGGAGGAGCATCCTGGGTGTAAGAGCAATCTTGCATCACCCAAATATATTTTAGGGTTTCTTTTCAATAAGGGTTATTTTGTGCAGATTTACTATTTATTAAAAGTTCCTATTTTTAGTAAGTTTTCTGTTTGAGCTCAGAATGTTCTATTTTCTTCCCTGGAGATTCACTTTGATTGTATCAGCTTGCCAGTAAATTTTCATTGCTAGATCAAGTCTATTTTTGTAGATATTAGATATTTTTGGTATTGGCAGCAGCAGGGTACTGAAACTTCAAACTCAAATTTGAATGCTTTAGAGGCTCTAAATGGGGTCAAAAATTTGGCTAACAAGGCAAGCCCAAGTTATAATTTGTAGAGAACTTCATGGCATTTCCAAAATGGGGCTACGACAGCCCATCGGGTCAATGATTGATGAGTTATGGTCTCTGGAAGTTGTGCTACCTGAACTTGAAAATGTTAAATTTTATTCAAAATTTATTTTTGGGTTCCAAATTTATTTGGGCCTACTCTTATGTAATAAAAATGAATAATAATATCTTAGGGATGGTCGGCCTCCAACTTTAGGGTTTAATTTCTAGATTCTTCTTAGGTAGCAAAAATTGCCTATATATTGAAGGCCCATAGGGTTGTCTAGGGCAGTTCTAGGTTATGCATCTGGTGGCTCTGGCTTGTAGATTGTTGTAATAAAATTCCCATGTGGCTATGCATGTTGCAATTATGAAGGTGCATGTTATATTTCAGAATATTGTAATTTTATTTCATGGTGGATAATAGAAATCTCATTTCTTGTCTTTGCAAATCTTGTTATTCTCAATTTAGTTGTGTGTTTGTGTTAATAAGGTGAGCACCCTTCATCAAAACATTTATAAGCTTTGGTTTTAGCAGAATAACCAAGGAAGATCCCTTCATCACTTCTAGCATCAAACTTTGCTATCTCATCATCTATTTTGATATAGCATTTATTACCAAATATTCTAAAATATTTCATAGTAGGAGTATGATTAAACCATAATTCAATATAAGGAATAATACATGTACCTTCTCTGATCTGAATTTTGTTCAAAGTATAAAAAATAGTACCAACAACTTCTCTCCAATGAATATGAGCTACATTTCCTTCCAGCAACATAGTTCTAGCAGCATCTAACATTGTTATATTTCTTTGCTCTTCTATCCCATTCTGTTGTGGTGTCCTAGGATCAGATGTCTGTCTATATATTCCATGCTCTTCACAGTAGGTATTGAATAAATTTGAATTGAACTCTCCACCTCTATCTAATCTCAAACATTTTATCTTTAAGCCTGATTCATTCTCAACTTTTGCTTTGAATAACTTGAATTTTTCAAAAGCTTCAGATTTCTCTCTTAGATATGTAACCCACATCATCCTAGAAAATTCATCAACAAAAATTATAAAATACCTTTCACCATAGTATGATTGTGTTCTTGTAGGACCACACAGATCTGTATGCACTAGATCCAATTTCCATTTTACTAAGTAAGATTCTCTTTTAAAATTTCTTCTAGTTTGTTTCCCCATTATGCATTCTCTACACATAGTGTTAGATGGTTTCACAATCTTAGGTAGGTCTCTAACTGCATTAGTCATACTTTCCTTCACAATATTATCAAAATTCACATGACAAAATATTTTATGCCATAACCAACTGTCTTCAACATTCACAACAAAACAAGAAGCCTCAGATGTATTTAATTCAAATACATTACTTTTGGATTTAGTACCAGATGTGATCAAGTCTCCTAACTTACTTGTAATAGAGAATTTCCTATGAATGAATTTGAATTGATAACCTTTGTCCACTAGTTGTCCAACACTCAACAAATTATGCTTAAGTTCATCAAAAAGTAACACATTGTCAGTATTGGTGTTTCCATCCAGAGAAATAGATCCAAGTCCGATGATAATTTTAGGAGTATTGTCACCAAATCTCACAACACAACCATCATACTTGGTTATCTTAAAAAAATGATTTCGATATCCAGTCATATGGTGTGAACAACCACTGCCTATGACCCAATCAGATTTCTTTTTAATATGTGAAAGTAAGGCTCTTTCTTCATGAACAGGTTTATCATCCTTGATAGCAATAAATCCAATCTCATCATAATCAATAGCATCATCATCAAAAACACATTCACTTGCATGGTAGCATTCATTATCCTTGGAATACTTAGGTTTATAAAACTTAGATTTATGCTTTGGAACCCTTGTAGGACATCTAGATGAAAAATGACCTATGTTATTGCATGAAAAACATTTCATAGGTAACTTTCCTTCAAACTTACCCTTACCTCTCTTTTCTCTTCTAGCGATCAGGGCCACAATTTTATCTAACTTTATTTCTTATTCTTGTATTTGTTCCCAGTCATCAGCATATTCACCAAGCTCTTCTCTCAAGTCACCTATGCTGGTGCTTGCAGTTCCTAATAAGGTCTTTTTATTATTATGCACAGTAGCCTTGAATGTTGTCTCAACTTTAGGTAATGAATCTCCCAACTTTGCGGCCTCAAAAGTATTTAATTTTGCAATCAGTGTCTCTCGATTAAATTTCATCATTAAAGGTATGATCTCTTCTATAGCTTGCACTTTAGTTTTGTAAATAGATGTCAAAGATCTAAGAATCTTTTTGATCACTTCTTCTTCATTACATGTGCCTCCAGAGCTTCTAATCCCAATAACAACCTCTGTGACTCTTTGTACATATTCTCTAATGTTCTCATCATCTCTCATTTTCAGATTTTCCATCCTCGTCTTCCAGTTTTGCAACTTTTCTTGCTTAGTAAACGTATCTCCTTCATATAGTGCTTCCAATATTTACTGAATTTTATGTGCAGAATAAAAATCTTTAACCTTTATGAATTCACCTTCAGAGAGCGCACTGATTAGTTCTCTTTCAACCATGTTATATGAAAATATCTTATTTTCTTCATCAATATATTTATCTAGTTCATCCTCAGCCTTCATCTATACATCCTTCTTTGTAATCATCCAGTAGTCAATTCTCAAGCATAGAAAATGATCTCTCATCTTTTTATTGCAACTGTAAAAGTTTATAGGATCAAACTTTAGACTACCCTTCCTATAGAATTCCATCTTCGGGATCACCTCAAGTTGTTAAGCTTTCTCTCTAAGGACTAGTAGCTCTGATACTAATTTTTAGGAATAAAATTCCACCAACACAACTGATAAGGGGGTTGAATCAATTGTGAGATAGATTATTAAACATTAAAATTTATACATCAAAACTTTAATCCAAAAGATTACACAGTAAAAGCCAACACCATAACACAATCCTTTGTTTTCAAGAAAACCATGTTAAAGGTAAAACCCCGATCAGAATTAGCACCCACAAATGATGTACTGAGAGTATAGTATCACTGTTAAAAGATTTAGCCCTATTAAGAGCTTATTGATTAATTACAGTACACAGTCCCTATTATAAGACAGACCCAGTTAAGAGTCAAGAGTAATAGTAGGCTCACTTCCCAAGCACACTGCCTAAAGAAGGTTAAATCCACCCTCAGGACTTACTATCTAAAATACAAATGTATATGAGATATACAATCTAATGAACTGTCTAATAGCAAGTGTATTTGATTGGTCAGTTCCAATGAAGTAACATAATCACAACCTTTTCTTTACATCCAGCGGGCACAAGCTTGCAGCTTCCACAAATACATTTCCACTTTGGTCTCTCTCCATACACACTTTCCAACAAGAAAATCTCTCTCCTATATACCCTATTACAATAATCAATTAGGTTGGCCAATTAGGCTTCCCCAATGTACAAATGATTACATAACCCCTTGCTAAGATACACATGGTACCTGTAATAAGTAAACATCAAATATAATATAAGGTTTGTAATCCATGCTCACAATCCATAATACACGCTTCATATCTGAAGTAGGACTCAAATAGGTATTCTCTAGAACACACGCCACAACTAACATCACCAAGAGTCCTATGACACAAAAAACATAAAAAACCTTCCTTAACATGTCTTTTTTCATCCCTTAAGCTTGCATAATATGAATCCATGTCGCACGTAAGTTATTCTCAAAACACAGAGACTAACTCTGTCAAAGATCACCGTCACCGTCTAGTACCCAGTCTTCACTAAATATTTGTAACTCATCCAATATACAATATTAAGCCATGTAACCTTACACATATGATCACAATATATCTCTATACATATCACCATCTTCGCTCACTCTAGATCACCAGTATAGTACCCATACACTTCTGTCAATCATCAAGCAACAATAATAACCAATTTGATCTCCCTCCATAGAAACATATGTTGACATCAGTGAAAAAACATGAATGCCAACAACAACATCATAAACCAATTCAAATAGAGCTTACCTCATACTCATGCTAAAGTGGAGGATAAATGTATCATCCTAAAAAGTAAGCACTTGATTCATGCTCAATTTAAGATCATTTTTGGCCCTCTTTAGTGTGGTTCCTTTGATTGGCCTTCATGTTGCACTTAAATGTAAACTCTATTAACATATGGTTCCTTGTTTCTTCCCTAATCCTCCCTAATGTGTACAAAATTGAGGTAGGATCTTATTTCTAAGAATCCTCCCCTATTTTCATCCAATTACAAAATTCCCACTTTATTTTTATGATCTTGTAATTTTCTCCCGATTTCAGAATAAACTAACCATTCTGATCATGCAAACATTATAGGTCATGCCCTCCAATCACAAGCAAGAAAATTTATGTAGGGGTACAGTCAAATTTTGACTGCACCCCTAGGGGTGTAGTCAAATTTAAACTTTACCCATGGGTTTTTCATCCAAGATTGGGCCTTGGGTCCTATCTAGAACATTCATTAGGGTTCTGGATCAATGTCCCACCTGTGTAATTTTTTTTCTAGATGCACTATAAAAGTATCTTTTGTTAGTAATAATTGAGAGGGGGGTGAGTCAGTGGCCTCAAAAATTTATCCTTCAAACTTAACCACAAATCAATAAATCTCAGATTATTATGTCCCTACAAGATGCATACCATGAAATACTAATAATTATTAACTGTTTGTCAGTTTCCTCTATCAATCCTTATTCTTTCTTGATTACCGATAAGGAGTATAACTATTTACCAAAACTTAGTAAATAAATAGAGTATATTGATCAATCCAGAGTTAGCTATGTAAGATGCAAAATAGTAAAGAAATGAATCATACACACATAACACATGAATTTTAACATGGAAACCCTGTTAAGAGAAAAACCACTGGGATCGGTACCCCAAAATTTCACTCTTCTAAAGTGAGCCCTGTTAGGAGCCAACCATGTTGAAGGTTACAAACACACTGTTAAGTGTGACCTTGTTAGAGGATTTTATACATAGAGGTTTTCACTTAGTATCGGGCATCTATTGCTACCATGCTTGAATCAGCCTCCTTCTTAGACTGTCAATTAGTATCAATCAAGTCCAATGCTACTTTCATGAATCAACCTTTTTGGCACTCCTTGAGATGTACCTCAATATATAGAAGACTGTTAAGTCCTACAAGGTTAAGAGACTTGATTCTTAAATGGTTAAACTAAAACACTATGACCTGTTCATATTGCAACTTGACTTGCAGATTTTTAGATCTATTTAAGTACATTACCTCTTTGACCAATGTATCAATTCAATCCTTGTGATCCACACTTTCTGCTCTGTGATGCTATGTTCATTGTTCATCGGTGTCTGTAGAATTCCTTAGCTCTTCCTTCAGCTTGTTTGATCAGCACTGCATGAAGTTTTTCTTCATTAGTTTCTCTTCAGCATCCTCTTTCTATTCACTCCCCTTAATCCCTTTCGTAAATGAATTAAGCTTGTCTCTTATATAGACATAATATTCATTTTTTCTTGGTTCTTGATTCTTGGTGTGATAAACAATTCAGCCAATTAGATTTAAAGAATAACTCTTGATTTGTCTCATAGATATCTTCTTGCCAACTGTGCAAATCATCTTTAAATCAATCACTTATCTCTAGTCGAATAAAACAAAGTAGACAACCAGTTAAGTCTATATTTAGCTCTGCCAGCTAGATATTTTGTCATTTTCTAAACTCTCTATTATGTCGGTCACCACTGCAGTTATTCCTTGGTGACAACTGACTGATCCATCAGTGTGACTCAAGTTAGCTTTGTGATCTCTGTGCATCAGGAATCATTGGAATTTTACTCATCGGGAAACCTTCTAACTTTTCTCATCAAGAATTCTATGGTTTTGCTTCATCGGGAAACACTATGCTTCTGATCATTAGGTATCACTGTGACTATTCTTCTTTTCTCTGTCTGATGGTGTGTACTCCATTGGTGTTGTTTGTCACTTAGTGAATACTTGACTTTTATGCATTACTGAAAGCATAACTTTGGTTCCTTTGGTTCTCTGAAGTCTTTGGCATTATGTACATGACTGTATAGATGATATCAAGTTGACATCAATGACAATACAGTCTGTTAACTCATTTAATGACCTGCATTATCTTTCAACTTAACATTATCAAATATTCAATCAGTTACATGTCATCAATCTCTCCCTTTGGCATTGATGGCAACATACTATATTATCACACTATACTATTTCTAATACAATATGAAATACAATAGTTGAGATTTATCAAACTACCAATCTTTTTGTTCTATTAATCGATAAATGTCTGACCATCAATAAGCTATGTTTTAGCTTAGATTTGATTCTTGCATCTCTTTGTCTTCTGATGTGTTGTTTTCTCTCCTTGTGTCAATTTCTTTCTCTTGACTGTTCTCTTTTGATGTCTTTTTCTCTTGTCAGCAACTCTCCCTTTGTATGATCTTTCTATACAATATCTCTCCCTAAGGATATAATCTCTCCCTATTGGAGTAATGTGATAATGGATAATCTATGTCCCTTTGACAACAATGCCAAACAAATATCTTACAAATGTCTGACATTAATGTCAAACAATCGTTTCTCTCCATCCATAATATATTCCTTGAATTTCCCTTATCCAATACAACAATATGCTCTGGTGCTTGGTGATGATATATACCTGTCTGTATATAGATGTAGCCTTGAATTTTATCTCTTTTCTTGCATCAACATTAATGATATTCTAATAATATGTAGGCTGATGCAGCCTTCTAGTCATTTTACTGACTGGTAGACAAGGGTTTGAACCTAGTCTCTTTCTCAATTACACAAATGCATCTTTGGGAAGTGGCTTGGTGAAGATATCAACTAATTCTTCTTTGGATTGCACATACTCAAGTGTCACCTCCTTTTCTTGAACTTGTTCTCTCAAATAATGATACTTGATGGCAATGTGTTTAGTCTTAGCATGCATGAATGGATTCTTGGAAATGTTTATTGCACTTGTATTATCACAATAGATAATTACTAGTTCTAGGATCTTCATATGCATACCTTCTAGTAACTATTTGATCCATGCAATATTTGAGCAATTTGCAGCAGTAGAAACATACTCTGCTTCTACAGTAGACTGAGAGATGCATCCTTGCTTTTTGCTAATCCATTTGACAAGTCTGTCACCCATAAAGAATGCTCCTCTAGTTGTGGTCTTCCGGTCATGAAGATTTTCCAGCCCAATCAGCATCGGTAAACACCTTAAGTTCAAATTTGCCTTCTCTTCTATACCATAAGCCATATTCCTCAGTATTCTTTAGATATCTTAAAATTCTTTTCACAGCAGTTATATCTGATTCTCTGGGATTAGCATAAAATCTTGCAACTATTCCTACTACATGTGCAATATCTGGTCTAGTGTGTACAACATACATGAGTTTTCTAATCATTGATCTGTACAAAGTCTGATTTACCTCTGGTGTCTTGTCCTCCTTTTTCAACTTACATCTAGTAGCCATCGGTGTTCCAACTGGTTTGGAATCTTCCATCTTGAATATTTTTAGGACCTCTTTAATGTATTTGGACCGTGTAATGAAAATACCTTCACATTGTCATATTATCTGTAGACCAAGAGAGAACTTGATCTCTCCAAACATAGACATCTCAAACTCTTTTCTCATCTCATTAGAAAATTATTTGCATAGCATATCATTGCCTCCAAATATGATGTCATCAACAAATATTTCAGCAATCAAAGTGTTAGCATCAGTATCTTCCTTCAAATAGAGATTATTGTTTTCACTAGTCCTTATAAATCCAATACTTATAAGATAGGAATGACGTTGTTCATACCAGGCTCTAGGAGCTTGTTTCAATCCATACAAGGCTTTATGAAGTCTACATACCATGTTTCTCTTGTCTGGATCTACAAATCCTTATGGTTGCTCAATGTATACCTCTTCTTCAAGTATTCCATTTAGGAATGCTAACTTGACAGCCATCTGGTATACCTTGAATCCTTTGAATGCAGCATAAGAAAGTAGTATTCTTACACCTTCTATTCAAGCAATGGGTGCAAAGGTCTCTCCATAGTCAATACCTTCCTCTTGTGCATACCCCTTGCATAATAGTCTTGCTTTGTTTCTTGTGACTTCTCCATTCTCATTTAGCTTTTTCCTAAATATCCATTTAGTATCGATGACATTCTTGTCATCTAGTCTTGGTACAAGTGACCATGTCTTATTTTTCTCAATCTGCTCAGTCTCATTATTCATAGCACTTATCCATTCTTCATTATCAAGTGTAGCATTGACAAATTTTGGTTCAAATTCACAAATTAAACAACTTGTGTTTAGAGACTTACTTCGTGTTCTTGTACCAGCTTTCTTATCTCCTATGATCTAGATCTCTTGATGGTTCCTTTTTACATATCTAGCAAGAACTGGTTCAACTCTTTTTCTATCATCTTGATCATCATTTTGTCCTTCATTCTGTTCTTCATCACTCTGTACATTATTTTTATTATTACCCTAACCATTGATATTTGCAGCCTGACCGTCGGTTACAACATTCTGTTGCTCTAGAATTAAGCACTATTGCTTGGGTAGAGTGTTAGGTTCTTCATAGTATACAAACTTGTTGTAGTCCTTTGGTTCTTTTGTGCTTTCCAGCTCATTCTTTTCTGCAGATTCATCTATCTTCACATTTTCACTTTCAACAATTTTGTTAGAAGCCTTAATAAGACATTTATAAGCCTTGCTTTTGGTGGACTACCCTAGAAAGATACCTTCATCACTCTTGGCATAAATATTTCCATTTCTATCATCCTATAAGATATAACATTTCCTACCAAAGATTTTGAAGTAAATTACATTGGGTGTTTTACCATACCATAGCTTATAGGGTGTCTTCTTTGTGTCCTTCTTCAATTGTACTTTGTTTAATGTGTAGACAGTAGTACTGAAAACTTCCCTCTAGAAGATTTGGGTGATGCCTTTCTCTATCATTAGTGTTCTATCACAATCAACTATGGATTTGTTCCTTCTCTCAGCAATCTCACTTTTTTGTTGTTTTCTTGGTGCAGAAACCTGTCTTTTTATACCATGATCATTGCAGAGATTAGTGAATTCATCTGATATAAAATCTCTTCCTCTATCTAATCTCAAGCATTTCAAATCTTTACCACTTTGTTTCTCTACCATATCCTTATACCATTTAAACATCTTGAATACTTCAGATTTATCTTTTAGAAACATAATTGTCATCATTCTAGAGTAACCATCAACAAAGAGAATAAAATATCTATCTCCATAATAAATATTTGTCCTCATTGGTCCACATAGATCATTATGGAATAATTCTAGAATATCATCAGATGTATGGGTTTTACTTTTGAAACTAGATTTTTTCATCTTACCTTTTTGACAATTCTTGCACATGATGTTGTCAGGCTTTGACATCGTCGGTAAGCCTCTTACATTTCTCCTTCTACTTATTTTCATCATGTTGTCAAAATTTACATGACACAATCTTTTGTGCCACAACCATATGTCTTCATTTCTATTCATTTAGAAAATGGTGTTAGTATCATTCAAATAGAATAAGTTACCTTTTGTCTGTTCATCGGTACCAATCAATCTTCCTGATTCATTGAACATCTGTGTATTCTTATTCTCAAATGATACTCTGTGACCTGAATTATTCAGTTGAGAAACACTCAACAAATTATAATTCAATACTTTTACCCAATAATAATTTTCACATTTAATCAGGTTATTCAACATTATAGTTCCTTTACCTTCAACTGGACAAGGTTTATCATTACCCATTCTTACTGTACCACCATTGTAATATTCAAAAGTGCTAAAATTTTCTTTGTCACCTGTCATGTGGTGAGTGCAGCCACTATCTATAATCCAGATTTCATTCTTGATAACCTTAGATATGAGTGCAATTTGTGCATACCTTTCATCTTCATCTGAATCATCTTTCATAGCCACAAACACCATCTCGATGTCTTCATCAGGTTCAGTGTTAGTATCTTCATCTTTGCAAGCAGCTAGGTAGCTAGACTTCTTGCCTTTGTCCTTGTATTCTTGGGTATCTCTTCTTTCTGATTGTTGGTAAATTTTGTAATCTTTTTTATCACCTCTGTCATATTTCTTCTCAAAAGATCTGTCATTAACTTTATCATCATTTCTTTTGTTAGGACATCTTGCAGCAAAGTGTCTATTCTCTTTACAATTAAAGCATACAAGTGGTAACTTGCCTTTGTATTTACCTTTGCTTCTCTGCATTCTTCTAGCCATAAGTGCTTCTATTTCATCTAGATCTTCTTCTTCACTTTCACTTTCACTATCTCTTCTAGATGTGTGTCTATGACTTGATTTTCTTATTCTCATAGAAGATTTAAATGTAGACTCTAATTTTGGTAAGACACTATTATCAAAGTTATTCATCTCAAATGAAATCAGTCTACCAATTAAACTATCAAGAGTAAGTATACTGTTTGCTACTGCTCTCATTTCTTGAATGGTAGAAACTCTAATAGCATATACAAGTAGTAAGGTTCTTAAGATTTTACTTACCATTGTCTCCTCTTGAAGTGTACCTCCAACTTCTCGTATAGCATTGACTACCTCTTTGATTCTTGTGTTGTACTGTGTGATGTTTTCTCCTTCTTTCATTCTGAGATCATCAAACTTTCCTCTAAGGCTTACTGCCTTGGCTCTCAGAACATTTGTATCACTTCCATGTAGAAACTTCAGTTTGTCCCACATCTTCTTTGCATTTTTGCAATCTTTGACATCTTCAAATTCAGCATCAGAGAGTGAGGAAGAAATCTCTATGACCATGCAATTGTGCTCATTCTTCTCTCTCAATTGATCTACTATTAATACTCCTATAGGAAACACATATTCAGTATCTAAGAATTGAGTAACATCATTACCAATACCTAATAAGTGGAGTCTTATCCTACTTTTCCATGAAACAAAGTTATCTATGTTTAACTTGGGCACATCTCGTCTGTTCATCTTGTGATCTTGACTTAGGTCTTGAAACCTTCCTTCTAAGCACACAAGCTCTGATACCAATTGTTAGTAATAACTTGGAGGAGGGGTGAATCAGTGGCCTCAAAAATTTATCCTTCAAACTTAACCACCAATCAATAAATCTCATATTATTATGTCCCTACAAGATGCATGCCATGAAATACTAATAATGATTAACTGTCTATCAGTTTCCTCTGTCAATCCTTATTCTTTCTTGATTACCGATAAGAAGTATAACTATTTACCGAAACTTAGTAAATAAGTAGAGTATACCGATCAATCCAGAGTTACCTATGTAAGATGCAAAACAGTAAAGAAATGAATCATACACACATAAGACATGAATTTTAACATGGAAAACCTGTTAACGGAAAAACCATTGGGACCGGTACCCCAAATCTTCACTCTTCTAAAGTGAGCCCTATTAGGAGCCAACCCTGTTAAAGGTTACAAACACACTGTTAAGTGCAACCTTGTTAGATGATTTTATACATAGAGGTTGTCACTTAGTATCAGGCATCTATTGCTACCATCCTTGAATCAGCCTCCTTCTTAGACTTTCAATAGGTATAGGGCAATTCCAATGCTACTTTCATTAATCAACCTTTTTGGCACTCCTTGAGATGTACCTCAATATATAGAAGACTGTTAAGTTGTGCTTGGTTAAGAGACTTGATGCTTCAATGGTTAAAATGAAACACTATGACCTATTCAGATTGCAACTTGAATTGCAGATTTTTAGATCTATTTAAGTACATTACCTCTCTAACCAATGTATCAATTCAATCCTTGTGCTCCACACTTTCTACTCTGTGATGTTGTGCTCAATGTTTGTCGGTGTTTGCAGAATTCCTTAGCTCTTCCTTCAGCTTGTTTGATAAGCACTGCATGAAGTTGTTCTTCATCAATTTCTCTTCAGCATCCTCTTTCTATTCACTCCCCTTAATCCCTTTCGTAAATGAATTAAGCTTGTCTCTTATATAGGCATAATATTCATTGTTTCTTGGTTCTTGATTCTTGACATGATAAACAATCCAGCCAATTAGATTTAAAGGATAACTCCTGATTTATCTCGTAGATATCTTCTTGCCAACTATACAAATCATCTTTAAATTAATCACTTATCTCTAGTCGAATAAAGCAAAGTAGACAACCAGTTAAGTCTATATTTAGCTTTGCTAGCTAGATATTTTGTCATTTTCTGAACTCTTTGTTCTTTCGGTCACCACTATAGTTAGTCGTCAGTGACAACTAACTGATCCATCGGTGAGACTCTAGCTAGCTTCATGATCTCCGTCCATCAAGCATCATTGGAATTTTAATCATTGGGAAACCTTTTTAATTTTCTCGTCGGGCATTCTATGGTTTTTCTTCATCAGGAAACACTATGCTTCTGATCGTTGGGTATCACTGTGACTGTTCTTCTTTTTTCTGTCTAATGGTGTGCACTCCATCGATGTTGTTTGTCACTTAGTGAATACTTGACTTTTATACATTGTTGATAGCATAACTTTGGTTCCTTTGGTTCTCTGAAGTCTTTAGCATTGTGTATATGACCGTACAGATGATATCAAGTTGACATCAATGACAATACAGTCCATTAACTAATTTAACGATGTGCATTATCTTTGAAATTAACATTATCAAACATTCAATCAGTTACATGTCATCATATTTTTCTCTCTTCATTTTAAAAAAGAGACACAATAAGATCATTATGAGCATGCATTCATTATTTTCAAGCAACCATTAAGCAAGCAGTCAAGCGAAGTATTGAGCATCCAAGTACAATTTCAAGTGGCAATCTAGCATTTAAGCCTTCAATTATTCAAGGTGTCTTGCATAGATCAAGCTTCTTTCCCCATTGAGGCCAAGAAAAGGATTTTATTGGAAGGACTTTGGCATAATTTCTTCATTCCTCAATCCTTCATTGGAAATTTACAAAATATTTTCATAAGGTTTTATCTTGCATGATTTACATTTGGTTTTTGTGTGGAGATAATCTATTGCATCAATGTTCTTGATCACATTAAAAGAAGCAAGATTATCTACATTGCATCATACAGTTCATTTTAGATCTAATATTTGTTACATATAATCATTCCTTACTTCATTCCAATTCAAGGTTAATTCCTAAACCAAGGCTTGACCAATGCAAGCCCCCCTTCCACAAAATATTTCCTTTTTTTGTGAGCAGGAACATGCTTAAGGATTTGTGGACATAGACTTGGGCATTTTTTGGGTAATCTCAGAGATCGGAATTGGAAAGTACACAATTACAAACAGAGGGGTGTAGTCAAACTTTTACTTATACCTAAAAATTTAACCTGTTCCTTGGTGCAGGAGCACCAAAGACAAGGACAAAAGCCTAAGAGGACACTAGGGTCACTGAATAGATCCAAAGAGGGAGCAAAGGATGAACATGACCTTGAAGGGACATTTGATGTAATAAGACCACTAATAGTCCATTAAATGTGTTTTAATATGTTTTGATCATTTTCTATTGAGATCAAACAATGTAAGCCTCTCTGGCATTTGGGGGTTAAAGTGTACCTCGGAGGTCATTTGAGGATCCTTTGGTAGATAGAGTTTTTAAGGACCTATGAGGTCTATAATGTAAATAAATCAAATGTAATATAAGTGCCCAACAATGGAAAAATAGTCCTATGAAGGCTAGTGTAAGGGTTTAAGAGTGGTTTAAGGTCTTAGAGTTAGGATAGAGTCCTAAAAATCCTTTTAAAGGTTGATATAAATGTAAGAGAATGAGGATTTGTCAAGTTGACAACTATGTTATCAACTTGACAATAATACACTAATATGTAAGAGTCAGTTTAACTGACCACAAGTGCCTTGACAGAGAATTTATAACTGTAAATAGTCTTGGTAAGGGTTATTTTCCTTGTGTGAGCATGAGTCAGTGGGGAGAGGATTCTAGGAGTTTTTTTAGAGTGTATTTTGGGTCGAAAGAAACAATGTAAAGAAGTTTCAATCAATAAACTTTTAATTTACAGCAAACTATCCAGTCACTATTCTAAGGGCACAGTCACTATTTTCCATGTTTAAAAATCTTTGTTCCAATGCCACATTGATTTGATATGTGGTATATTGATGGTGGATTTATTTACTCTCATTCAAATGCAAGTATTAAATTGTTTTGATAAATTTTGAGACAAGAAACATCAAGTTTGCATTGACTATCCATGTCATTGATTTAGTGCAATCAGCAATTTCCTTTGAAGACTCTGTGATGATTTAGGCCCTCCCACTTTCTGTGGTGAATGTGCCCTATGGGAGGATCCAATCCATGTACAATTTGTATCTATATATGTTTCATTACATGGATATTCTAGAGGATGGAAGATGGAGGTCTCTAATTGAGACAAAGAGTTGATTGGGGTAGCAAGGTGATTGGACTTGTCAAGGTCTGATCGTTCCACCCAAAGGAGGGCCAATTTTTATGACTTGGAATGACATAATATGACCAAGTATTGGTGTATGATCCACTAGAAGGGTCTAGAAGTTCTTGGAGGGGTCTAGTTTACAATGCCCTAGGTTAGAGCACCTAGAAAGGAGTGTTTTGTGATTGGGTTGGTAAATCTTGGTAGCACCCTTGTAAGTGTGAAAATCCTCTGATTTGGATGACAACTCAATACTATTTTGGAGTCTTGGGGATGAAAGGAGTTACTAATTTCTTTGTAATATGAGGGCTAATGAGGGATAATTATAGGGCAACAGTGTATTGGATGGGACATATGGTCCAAAGGAGTAGCATCTAAGTCTGATATATGTAAAATAAAATGGAAAATGGTACCTAGATATTCCTTTAGGTGTACGAATGTTTTGGAGAAGTTTTTTGTAATCCTCGAAAAACCCATTGTTTAGGGATACTAGGGATTAAGGTCTAGTGAGCACCCGAGTAAGGATTATTTAAAGATCAAGTTGAATTATTGAATCAAGTGGATGGATGGAGGGACATTAGGATGTTTACAAATCTTTGGAGCCTTTGGTGGTATAAGGAGTTGATGTGCACTATGATAAGGTATAAAGTGGATTGGATCAAGGAGAATGATCCTATGGAGGAAGTCAGATTTGGGATTGTGAGAACACATGTGAAGTCCCTCTAGAAGTTGATGAATCAAATTCCACTAGGGCCTTTACATAAAGTGGTATTAGATCCTAGGAGAATCATTGGTTGAGGGAGAGTGATAAGTTTCTTTTGAGATCACTTGTATACTTGGTCCTTTGTTGAAGCCTTGGAGTGCCCATTTCCTCCTTGTGTGACACAGAGTTGATCGGTGTATAAGATATATTAGAAGCTGCTTAGATTTTTGTGTGAAGATGGCCATGACTAGAAGTGAAAGGTAGCTAGCCAAGTTCCTGAAGGAATACTTGGTTGAAGAAAGAAAACAATATGAGAAGAAAAGAAGAGAGGAAGTAGAAATAAATAGGAACAAAGAAGAAATAAGGAGACAAGAGGAGTTGATAAGCTTGAGGAAAGCTTTGTAAGAGAGTGAAGAAAAGTGGAAGATAATTCAAGAGAAGACAAAAAAGGAAGATGAATAAAGAGAAGAAAGAAAGGAGAGGGAAAGGATAAGATCTAAGAGTTGGAACTTGAAGTTGAAGAAGATAAGATGACCTATTCAGAAACTAGTTACACCAGCAAGGAAGAATACACATATGGTGAGAGGTGTAGAGACTTGTGGAAAAGTCTTGGTGAATTATGGAGGAGATAGCATAGAGGAAGGCCTAGAGGGTCTTGAAGATGAGTTGGATTTGTGGAAGTAGATTTTTGCAATAGTGGAGGAATTGCAGAGTTATGGAGGATTTTTGGAGGCACGAGAAGAAGTGGCCTTCAAAGAAGACATTATATTTGTAGGGATGGACCATGAGGAGGCTCAAAAGTTGACCAAATTTTCTCCTAGCATGGAGATATTGATTTCAATGATGGTGGATGAGGTGAAGCAATAGCATGGGAAAGCCATGTTCACATTGGTGAAGGAATACAAGCCTAGATGAAAGATGAAGATACATGGGAGAGTTCCATGGTTCCAAGAGGACCTAGATTTTCTAAAGGTCAAGATGAAGGCCTAAATTTTACTGACATGTGTTTAATTATGGGTTTCCAAGAGGACTTGGAAAGGTTTTAAAGTTGTGGAGTATGGTGCAGGAGAACCACAGACAAGAAAAGAGGCCTAAGAGGACACTAGGGTCACTGAATAGATCCTAGGGGGAACAAAGGATGAACATGACCTTGAAGTGTCATTTGATGTAATAAGACCAATAATGGTCCATTAAATGTGTTTTTATATGTTTTTGATCATTTTGTATTGAGATCAAACAATGTAAGCCTTAATAGAATTTGGGGTTAAATTGTACCTTGGGTAGATAGAGTGTTTAAGGACCTATGAGGTCTATAATGACTGTAATATCGCTAATAAATCCATTTAAATAAATCAAATGCACTATAAGTGCCCAAAAATGCAATATTGCCCAACAATGGCATAATAGGCCTTTGAAAGCTAGTGTAAGGGTTTAAGACTCGTTTAAGGTCTTAGAGTTAGGATAGAGTCCTAAAAATCCTTTGAAATTTTGATATAAATATAATAGAATGAGGATTTTTCGAGTTGACAACTTTGTTATAAACTTGACAACAATACACTAATATGTACCAGTCAGTTTAACTGACCACAATTTGTTTGACAGAGAAGTTATAATTGTAAACCATCTTGGTAAGGGTTATTTTCTTTGTGTCAGTTTAATTTAGTGGGCAAAGGAGTCTATGAGTTTTCCAGAGTGTGTTTTGGGTCGAAAGAAACAATGTAAAGAAGTTTCAATCAATAAACTTTTAATTTACGGCAAACTGGCCACTCACTAGCGTAAGGGCACAGTTAGTATTTTGGTGGTTTTAACTCTTTGTTCCAATGCTATATTGATTTTTGATGTGTTATAATGATGGTGGATTGATTTACTCAAATTCATGTGCAATTATTAGATTGTTTCGATAAGTGTTGAGACAAGAAACATCAAGTTTGCATATATTGTCCCTGTCATTGATTTAGTGCAATCAACAATTTGCTTTGAAGACTCCATGATGATTTAGGCCCTCCCACTTTCTATGGTGAATGTGAATTGTGGGAGGAGCCAATCCATCTATAATTTTTATCCATATATGTTTCATTGTAGGGATATGCTAGAGGATGGAAGATGGAGGTCTCTAATTGAGACAAAGTGTTGATTGGGGTAGCAAGGTGATTGGAATTTTCAAGGTCTAAGTGTTCCACCCAAACGAGGGATAATTTTTATGACTTTGAAAGTCATAATATGACCAATTACAAGTGTATGATCCACTGGAAGGGTCTAGAAGTTCTTGGAGGGGTCTAGTTGACAAAGCCCTAGGTCAGAGCACCTAAAAAGGAGTGTTTGGTGATTGGGTTGGTAGACCTTGGTGGAACCTCTTTTAAGTGTCAAAATCCTTTGATTTGGATGATAAATCAATACATTTTCAAGATTGGAATTCTTTGGGATGAAAGGAGTTAGTACTTTCTTTGTAATAGGAGGGCTAATCAGGGTTAATTAAAGGGAAACATTGTATTGGATGGGACATATGGTCCAAAGGAGTAGCATCTGAGTTTGAGACATGTAAAATAACATGGAAAAGGGTATCTAGATATTCTTTTAGGTTTTTTAATGTTTTGGAGAAGCTTTGTGTAATCCTTGAAAAACCCATTGTTTAGGGCTACTGGGGATTAAGGTCTACTGAGAACCCGGGTAAGGATTGTTGAAAGATAAAGATGAACGATTGAATCTAGAAGATGGATGGAGGGACATTAGGATGTTTACAAAGGTGTGGAGCCTTTGGTGTCATAAGGATTTGATGTGCACTCTGATAGGGTATGGTGTGGATTGTATCAAGGAGAATGATCCTATGGAGGAAGTCAGATTTAGGATTGTGAGAACACATGTGAATTCCCTCTAGAAGCTGATGAATCAAAGTCCACCAGGGCCTCTGCATCAAGTGGTATCAGATCCTAGGAGCATCCTAGGTTGAGGGAGAGGGATAATTTCTTTTGATATCACTTCTATACTTGGTCCTTTGTTGAAGCCTTGGAGTTTCAATTTCCTCATTGTGTTTCCTAGAGTTAATCAGTGTATTAGAGATTTAAGAATAAGCTTAGATTGGTGTATCAAGATGGCTATCACCAAAAGTGAAAGGAATTTATCTAATTTTCTAAAGGAATACTAGGTTGAAGGAAGAAAATAAGATGAGAATAAAAGAAGAGAGGAAGTATAAAGAAAGAGGAAAGAAGAAGAAACAAGGATTCAAGAAGCTTGAGGAAAGCCTTGCAAGACAGTGAAGAAAAGAGGAAGAGAATTCAAGAGCAAAGAAGAAATAAAGATGAAGAAAGAGAAACAATAATAGAGAGGTAAAGGAGAAGAGCTAAGATTTGGCACTTGAATTTGAAGAAGAAGATAATATGGTCTATTCAGAAACTAGTTGCAGCAATAAGGAAGAATACACCTATGGTGAGAGGTGTAGAGACTTGTGGAAAAGTCTCGGTGAAGGATGGAGAAGACAACATAGAGGAAGCCCTAGAGGGTCTTGAAGATGAGTTGGATTTGTGGAAGGATTTTTCTACAATAGTGGAGGAATGGTAGAGTTATGGAGGATTTTTGGAGGCACAAGAAGGAGAAGCCTTCAAAAAAGACAATATATTTGCAAGGATGGGCCATGAGGAGGCTCAAAAGTTGACCAAATTTTCTCCTAGCATGGAGATATTGATTGGCATGATTGTGGATGAGGTGAAGCAACAGCATGGGCAAGCCATGTTCACATTGGTGAAGGAATATAAGCCTATATTCAAGATGAAGATACATGGGAGAGTTGTATGGTGCCAAGAGGACCTAGATTTTCCAAAGGTCAAGATGAAGGCCTGATTTTTATTGACATGTGTTTATTTTCCAGTTTCCAAGAGGACTTGGGAAGGTTTTAAGGTTTTGGAGTATGGTGCAGGAGAACTAGGGACAAGAACAAAGGCCTAAAAGGACACTAGGGTCACTGAATAGATTCTAGGGGGAACAAAGTAGGAACGTGACCTTGAAGGGTTATTTGATGTAACAAGACCAATAATGGTCCATTAAATGTGTTTTGATATGTTTTTGATCATTTTGTATTCAGATCAAACAATGTAAGCCTTAATGGAATTTGGGGGTTAAAGTGTACCTTGGGTAGATAGAGTATTTAAGGACCTATGATGTCTATAATGATTTTAATTTGGCCAATAAAGCCATTTAAATAAATAAAATGCACTATAAGTGCCCAAAAATGTAATATTGCCCAACAATGGAAAACTAGGCCTATGAAGGCTAGTGTAAGGGTTTAAGAGTGGTTTAAGGTCTTAGAGTTAGGATAGAGTCCTAAAAAGCCTTTGAAATTTTTATATAAATATAAGAGAATGAGGAGTTGTCGAGTTGACAACTATGTTATAAACTTGACAAAAATACACTAATATGTAACAATTAGTTTAACTGACCACAAGTGGTTTGAAAAAGAAGTTATAACTGTAAACCATCTTGGTAAGGTTTATTTTCCTTTTTTTAGCATGAGCATGATTCAGTGGGGAGATGCATCTAGGAGTTTTTCAGAGTGTTTTTTGGGTCGAAAGAAAAAATGCAAAGAAGTTTCATTCAATAAACTTTTAGTTTACTGAAAACTATCAACTCACTATTATAGTGGCACAATCAATATTTTGGTTGTTTAAAACTCTTTGTTTCAAAGATATATTTATTTTAGATGTGTTATATTTATGGTTTATTTATTTACTCTAATTTATATGCAAGTATTATATTGTTTTTATAAGTTTTGAGACAAGAAACATCAAGTTTGCATTGACCGTCCTTGTCATTTATTTACTGCAATCAACAATTTACTGCAATCAACAATTTTCTGTGGTGAATGTGACTTGTAGGAGGATCCAATCCATGTATAATTTTTAACCATATATGTTTCATTGCAGGGATATTCTAGAGGATGGAATATGGAGGTCTCTAATTGAGACAAAGTGTTGATTGGGGTAGCAAGGTGATTGGACTAGTCAAGGTCTAAGACTTCCACCAAAAGGAGGGCCAATTTTTATAACTTGTAATGTTAGAATATGACCAATTAATGGTGTATGATCCACTAGAAGGTTCTATAAGTTCTTTGAGGGGTATATTTGACAAAGCCCTAGGTTAGAGCACCTAGAATGGAGGGTTTGGTGATTGGGTTAGTAGATCTTGGTGGAACCTCTTGTAAGTGTGAAAATCCTTTGATTTGGATGATAACTCAATAATTTTTCCAGGTTCAGAGTCTTGGGGACGAAAGTAGTTAGTACTTTCTTTGTAATAGGAGGGCTAATGAGTGTTAATTGCAACAGTGTACTGGATTGGACATCTTGTCAAAAGGAGTAGCATCTGAGAATGATATATGTAAAAGAACATGGAAAAGGGTATCTATATATGAATTTAGGTTTGTGACTTGTTTGGAGAAGTTTTGTGTAATCCTTGCAAAACCCACTATTTAGGTATACTGGGGATTAAGGCCTAGTGAGAACCTGGGTAAGGATTGTTGAAAGTTCAAGTTCAATGGTTGAATCTAGTGGATGGATGGAGGAAAATTGGTATTCTTAAAAAGGTTTGGAGCCTCTCATGTCATAGGGAGTTTATGTGCACTGTGATATGGTATGTTTTGGATTGGATCAAGGAGAATTATCCTATGGAGGAATTCATATTTGGGATTGTCATAACACATGTGAAGTCCCTCTAGAAGATGATGAATTAAATTCCACCAAGGCCTCTGCATCAAGTGGTATCAGAGCCTAGGAGAATCCTAGCTTGAGGGAGAGTGATAAGTTTCTTTTTAGGTCACTAGTATACTTGGTCCTTTCTTGAAGCCTTGGAGTGCCCATTTTCTCCTTGTGTGTACCAGAGTTGATCAGTATTGGAGATGTCAGAAGAATTTTAGATTGGTGTGTGAAGATGTCCATGACAAGAAGTGAAAGGGAGTTAGCCAATTTGTTGAAGGAAGAAAATAATATGAGAAGAAAAGAAGAGAAGAAGTAGAAAGAAAGAGGAAAGAAGAAGAAACAAGGAGACAAGAGGAGTTGAGAAGCTTGAGGAAAGATTTGGAAGAGAGTGAAGAAAAGTGGAAGATAATTCAAGAGCATAGAAGAAAGGAAGATGAAGAAAAAGATGCAAGAATGGAGAGGGAAAGGAGAAGAGCTCAAAGTTGGCACTTGAATTTGAAGAAGATAAGATGGACCATGAGGAGGCTCAAAAGTTGACCAAATTTTCTGCTAGCATGGAGATATTGATTTTCATGATGGTGGGTGAGGTGAAGAAATAGCATGGGAAATCCATGTTCACATTTGTGAAGGAATACAAGCCTAGATGCAAGATGAAGATACATGGGAGAGTTGCATGGTTCCAAGAGGACCTAGATTTTCCAAAGGTTAAGATGAAGGCTTGATTTTTACTAACATGTATTTATTTTTGGGTTTCCAAGAGGACTTGGAAAGGTTTTAAAGTTGAGGAGTATGGTGCAGGAGAACTAGGAACAAGAACAAAGGCCTAAGAGGACACTAGGGTCACTGAATAGATCCTAGGGGGGAACAAAGGATGAACATGACCTTGAAGGGTCATTTGATGTAATAAGACCAATAATGGTCCATTAAATGTGTTTTGATATGTTTTTGATCATTTTGTATTGAAATCAAACAATGTAAGCCTTAATGGAATTTGGGGGTTAAAGTGTACCTTGTGTAAATAGAGTGTTTAAGGACCTATGCGGTCTATAATGATTGTAATTTGGTCAATAAAGCCATTTAAATAAATCAAATGCACTATAAGTTCCCAAAAATGTAATATTGCCCAACAATGGGAAAATAGGCCTTTCAAGGCTAGTGTAAGGGTTTAAGAGTGGTTTAAGGTCTTAGAGTTAGGATAGATTCCTAAAAATCCTTTGAAAGGTTGATATAAATATAAGAGTATGAGGACTTGTTGAGTTGATAACTATGTTATAAACTTGACAACAATACACTAATATGTAACAGTCAATTTAATTGACAACAAGAGGTTTGAAAAAGAAGTTATAACTATAAATCATCTTGGAAAGGGTTATTTTCCTCATGTGAGTATGATTTTGTGGGGAGAGGAGTCTAGGATTTTTTCACATTTTTTTTTGGGTCAAAAGAAACAATCTAAATAAGTTTCAATAAATAAACTTTTAATTTACTGCAAACTGTCAACTCACTGTCATAAGGGCACAGTCAGTATTTTGGTTGTTTAAAACTCTTTATTCCAGAGCTATATTGATTGTAGATGTTATATACTAATTTTTTATTGATTTAATCTCATTCATATGAAATTATTAGATTGTTTTGATAAGTTTTGAGACAATAAATGTCAAGTTTGCATTGACTGTCCCTGTCATTGATTTAGTGCAATCAATAATTTTCTTTGAAGACTCCATGATGATTTAGTCCCTCCCACTTTCTGTGGTGAATGTGACTTGTGGGAGGATCCTCTCCATGTACAATTTATATCCATATATTTTTCATTGCAGGGATATATGCTAGAGGATGGAAGATGGAGGTCTCTGATTGAGACAAAGTGTTGATTGGGGTGGACTAGTCAAGGTCTTATACTTCCACCCAAAGGAGGGCCAATTTTTATGACTTTTAATGTCATAATATGACCAATTAATGGTTTATGATCCATAGGAAGGTTCTATAAGTTCTTCGATGGGTCTAGTTAACAAATCCTTAGGTTAGAGCACCTAGTAAGGAGGGTTTGGTGGTTGGGTTGGTAGATCTTGGTGGAACCTCTTGTAAGTGTGAAAATCCTTTGATTTTGATGATAACCCAATAATTTTTCAAGGTTTAGAATTTTGGGAATGAAAGTAGTTAGTACTTTCTTTGTAATAGGAGGGCTAATGAGTGTTAATTTTAAGGCAACAGTGTACTGGATGGGACATCTAGTCCAAAGGAGCAGCATCTGAGTCTGAGATATGTAAAAGAGCATGGAAAAGGGTATCTATATGTTCCTTTAGGTTTGTGAGTTTTTTGGAGAATTTTTGTGTAATCCTCAAAAAACCCATTGTTTAGGGCTACTAGGGATTAAGGTCTAGTGCGCACCCGGGTAAGGATTATTGAAAGATAAAGTTGAATGGTTGAATCTAGTTGATAGATGAAGAAACATTGGGATGTTTACAAAGGTGTGGAGACACTGGCAGCATAAGGGTTTGATGTGCACTCTGATAGGGTATCGTGTGGATTGGATCAAGGAGAATCAAAGTCCACCAGGGCCTTTGCATCAGGCGGTATAAGAGCCTACAGGTTGAAGGAGAGTGGTAATTTTCTATTAAGTTCACTTGTATACTTGGTCCTTTGTTGAATTCTTGGAGTTCCCATTTCCTCCTTCTCTTTCCTAGAGTTGATCAGTGTATTAAAGTTGTTAGAAGAAGCTTAGATTGGTGTGTGAAGATGGGTAGACTAGAAGTGAAAGGGAGTTAGCCAAGTTGCTGAAGGAATATTTGGTTGAAGGAATAAAATAAGATAAGAAGATAAGAAGAGAGGAAGAAGAAATAAATATAAAAGAAGAAAAAACAAGGAGACAAGAGGAGTTGAGAAGCTTCAGGAAAGCTTTGGAAGAGAGTGAAGAAAAGTGGAAGAGAATTTAAGAGCAGAGAAGAAAGAGAGGTGAAGAAAGAGAAGCAAGAATGGAGAGGGAAAGGAGAAGATACAAGAGTTGGAAATTCAAGTTGAAGAATAATATAAGATGGAATATTCAGACTAATTGCAGTAGCAAGGAAGAATACACATATGATGAGAGGTGTAGAGACTTATGGAAAAGTCTTGGTGAATGTTGGAGGAGACAACATAGAGGAAGGCCTAGAGGGTCTTGAAGATGAGTTGGATTTGTGCAAGAATTTTTCTATAATAGTGGAGGAATGGTAGAGTTATGGAGGATTTTTGGAGGCACAAGAAGGATCATCCTTCAAATAATACATTATATTTGCAAAGATGGGCCATGAGGAGGCTACAAATTTGACAAAATTTACTCCTAGCATGGAGATGTTGATTGGAATGATGGTGGGTGAGGAGAAGCAACATCATGGGCAATCCATGTTCACATTGGTGAAGGATTACAAGCATAGATGCAAGATGAAGATACATGGGAGATTTGCATGGTTGCAAGAGGACCCAGATTTTCCAAAGGTCAAGATGAAGGCCTGATTTTTACTAACATTTTTTTATTTTTATTTTTCCAAGAGTACTTGGAAAGGTTTTTAAGCTTTAGAGTATGGTGCAGGAGCACCAGGGACAAGGACAAAGGCCTGAGAGGAAACTAGCATCACTAAATAGATCCTAGGGGGAACAAAGGATGAACATGACCCTATAGGCCATTTGATGTAACAAGACCAATAATGGTCCATTAAATGTGTTTTGATATGTTTTTGATCATTTTGTATTGAGATCAAACAATGTAAGCCTTAATGGCATTTGGGTGTTAAAGTGTACCTTGGGGTTCATTTGAATATCCTTGGGTAGATAGAGTATTTAAGGACCTATGAGGTCTATAATGATTGTAATGTGGCCAATAAATCCATTTAAATCAATCAAATGCACTATAAGTGCTCAAAAATGTAATATTGGAAAACAATGGCAAAATAGGCCTATGAAGACTAGTGTAAGGGTTTAAGAGTGGTTTAAGGTCTTAGAGTTAGGATAGATTCCTAAAAAGCCTTTGAATGGTTGATATAAATATAAGATAATGAGGAGTTGTTGAGTTGACAACTATGTTATCAACTTGACAACAATACACTAATATGTAACAGTCAGTTTAACTAACTACAAGTGGTTTGACAGAGAATTTATAATTGTAAACCATCTTGGTAAGGGTTATTTTCCTTGTGTGAGATTTAGTCATTGGGGAGAGGATTCTAGGAGTTTTTCAGATTGTATTTTGGGTCGAAAGAAACAATGTAAAGAAGTTTCAATCAGTAAACTTTTAATTTACTGTAAACTGTCCACTCACTGTCGTAACGGCACAGTCAGTATTTTGGGTGTTTAAAACTCTTTTTTCCAATTCTATATTGATTATATATGTGTTATATTTATGGTGTATTGATTTACTCTCATTTATATTAGAGTATTAGATTGTTTTAATAATTTTTGAGACAAGAAACATCAAGTTTGCATTGACTGTACCTGTCATTGATTTAGTACAATCAGCAATTTTCTTTGAAAAATCCATTATGATTTAGGCCCTCCCACTTTCTTTGGTGAATGTGAATTTTGGGAATATCCAATCCATGTACAATTGGTATCCATATATTTTTTATTTTAGGGATATGCTAGAGGATGTAAGATGGAGGTATCTGATTGAGACAAAGTGTTGATTGGGGTAGCAAGGTGATTGGACCAGTGAAGGTATGAGCGTTCCACCCAAATGAGGACCAATTTTTATGACATGGAATGTCATAATATAACCAATTAATGGTGTATGATCTACTGGAAGGGTCTAGAAGTTCTTAGAGGGGTCTAGTTGACAAAGCCCTAGGTTAGAGAACATAGAAAGGAGGGTTTCTTGATTGGGTTGGTAGATCTTGGTTGCACCTCTTGTATGTGTGAAAATCCTTTGATTTAGATGATAACAAAATACATTTTAAAGATTGGAAGTCTTGGGGATGAAAGGAGTTACTACTTTCTTTGTAATAGGAGGGCTAATGAGTGTTAATTGTAGGGCAACAATGTATTATATGGGACATCTAGTCCAAAGGAGTAGCACCTGAGTCTAAGATATGTAAAATAACATGGAAAATGGTATCTAGATATGCCTTTAGGTTTTTTATTTTTTTGGATAAGTTTTGTGTAATCCTTGAAAACCCCACTATTTAGGGCTACTAGGGATTAAGGTCTAGTGAGCACTCGGGTAAGGATTGTTGAAAGATCAAGTTGTATGGTTGAATCCAATGGATGGATGGAGGGACATTGGTATGTTTAAAATTTTTTGGAGCCTCTGGTGGCATAAGGAATTGATGTGCACTCTGATAGGTTATGGTGTGGATTGGATCAAGGAGAATGACCCTATGGAGGAAGTCAGATTTTGGATTGTGAGAACACATGTGAAGTCCCTCTAGAAGCTGATGAATTAATGTCCACCACGACCTCTACATTAGGTGGTATCAAATCCTAGGAGGATCCAAGGTTTGGGGAGACTGATAAGTTTATTTTGAGGTCACTTGTATACTTGGTCCTTTGTTGAAACCTTGGAGTGCACATTTCATCCTTGTGTGTGCCAGATTTGATCAATATTGGAGATATTAGAAGAGGCTTAGATTGGTGTGTGAATATGGCCATGACCATAAGTGAAAAGGAGTTATCCAAGTTTCTTAAGGAATACTTGGTTAAAGGAAGAAAAGAAGATGAGAATAAAATAAGAGAGGAAGTAGAAAGAAAGAGGAAATAAGAAGAAACAAGGAGACAAGAGGAGTTGAGAAGCTTGAGGAAAGATTTGGAAGAGAGTGAAGAAAAGTGGAAGAGAATTAAAGAGCAGAGAAGAAAGGAAGATGAAGAAAGAGAAGAAAGAATGGAGAGGGAAAGCAGAAGAGCCAAGAATTGGCACTTGAAGTTAAAGAAGAAGATAAGATGGCCTATTCAGAAACTAGTTGCAGTAGCAAGGAATAATGCACCTATGATGAGAGGTGTAGAGAATTCTGTAAAAGTATTGGTGAATGCTAGAGGAGAAAACATAGAGGAAGGCCTAGAGGGTCTTGAAGATGAGTTGGATTTTTGGAAGGAGTTATCTGCAAGAGTGGAGGAATGGCAGAGTTATGGAGGAGTTTTAGAGGCACAAGGAACAGCCTTCAAAGAAGACATTATATTTGTAGGGATGGGCCATGAGGAGGCTCAAAATTTGACAAAATTTACTCCTAGCATGGAGATACTGATTGGAATAATGGTGGGTGAGGAGAAGCAACATCATGGGCAAGCCATGTTCACATTGGTGAAGGAATACAAGTGTAGATGCAAGATGAAGATACATGGGAGAGTTGCATGGTTGCAAGAGGACCTAGATATTTCAAAGGTCAAGATGAAGGCCTTATTTTTACTAAAAAAAAAATTATTTTTATGTTCCTAAGAGTACTTGGAAAGGTTTTAAAGTTGTAGAGTATGGTGCAAGAGCACCAAGGACAAGGACAAAGGCCTAAGAAGAAATTAGGGTCACTGAATAGATCCTATCGGAGAACAAAGGATTAACATGACCTTGAAGTGTCATTTGATGTAATAAGACCAATAATGGTCCATTAAATGTGTTTTGATGTGTTTTTGATCATTTTGTATTGAGATCAAACAATGTAAGCCTTAATGGCATTTGGGGGTTAAAGTGTACCTTAGGGATCATTTGAGGATCCTTGGGTAGATAGAGTGTTTAAGGATCTTTGATTTCTATCATGATTTTAATATGCCCAATAAATCCATTTAAATAAATCAGATGCACTATAAGTGCCCAAAAATGTAATATTGCCCAACAATGGCAAAATAGGCCTATGAAGGCTAGTGTAATGGTTTAAGAGTGGTTTAAGGTCTTAGAGTTATGATATAGTCCTAAAAATCCTTTGAAAGGTTGATATAAATGTAAGAGAATGAGGATTTGTGTGAGCATGATTCAGTGGGGAGAGGAGTCTCAGAGTTTTTTAGAGTGTGTTTTTTGTCGAAAGAAAAAATGTAAAGACATTTTAATCAATAAACTTTTAATTAACTGCAAACTGTCCATTCACTACCTTAAGGGCACAGTCATTATTTTGGGTAAAAATATTTGTTCCAATTCTATATTGATTGTATATGTGTTATTTTGATGGTGTATTGATTTAATCTCTTTCATATTCAAGTATTAGATTGTTTTGATAATTTTTGAGACAAGAAACATCAAGTTTGCATTGACTGTCCCTGTCATTAATTTAGTGCAATCAACAATTTGCTTTGAAGACTCCATGATGATTTAGGCCCTCCCACTTTCTGTGGTGAATGTGACTTTTGGGAGGACCCAATCCATTTACAATTTGTACCCATATATGTTTCATTGTAAGGATATGCTAGAGGATGGAAGATGTGTTAAGATTAAGTAATACTGAGAGGGGGGTGAATCAGTATTACAGTACTTAAAATAAAATTTAAACCAATTCCACATAAACCATAAACTTTATGAAATTAAAAGAGCATAAAAAATAACACAGAACTCATAAAACCATTATTTTTTGTCAAGGAAACCCTGGCCAAGGGAAAACGCCGGTGGGGATGGTACCCACAAGCATGCACTAAAGTATAATGTCCCTATTAGGAGCTAAATATTACATAGTACATTTCCTTGTTAAAGGAATAACAACCCTATTAAACATATAAAACACCTTGTTAGGGGCCAACTGAGCTTATAGCTCATACAACAAAACTTTTGTTACAAAGGGTTCTCAATAATGAACAAAACAAGCATCTTCAATGCTTAGATAGTTCCAGTCATAGCTCTTCAATGATCTCTGTCAACCCTCTTCTCTTCCATTTGCATACATATCTCTTATCACATTCCCATTCAAATCATTTCATATATTCACTTTACAAAAAGTCTTCATATATATA
>MU224993.1:1038435-1051112 GCA_018584345.1 Thuja plicata
ATATATATATATATATATCTTATTACCAAGTCGGCTCACTTAACCAATATTACACAGTCGGCTCTCAATGCAAAATTGAAATAATAGTGCAAAGAGAAAATATAAAGTCGGGGATCTTACATAAAAAAATATAGATTATCCACAATCATAATCCAACTTATCTTTCCATGAGTCCACAACATACTCCCCAAATCATCACTATTATCCAAGTGATCTATTTTGTTGTTTTGTTATTGTCATTTTTCTTCAAATCTCTCTAACTCTTTGTAATCATCACCAAAATCAAATCGATCTTAGATGAAGGTCATACATACCCCATAGTATCTTCCTCTAATCTTGTACATCATAACTTATTGATCTCAATCTTTGATACCCAAAATAACTCTGTATTTTTGCTTCTATACTTAGTCGATTCCAGAACTGAATCACCAAAACTTAACTTCAATTCAATTGATCAATATGCCAGATGTGTTTCCAGAAATGACAACCAAAAATTTATGTAAAAAATACAAAAAGGATCACTTGCCAACAATCTCTCCCTTTGGCATTGATGGCAACACTTAACAAAAAATGACTAAGTGGTCCAACACAAAAAATGTCTCTCCTCTCTTCCTCTTCTGTTTTGCTTCTCTCTTCTCCCTTATTTATTTTTTCTCTCTTCTCTCCCTTTGAAAACAATGACAAAGGTGCATAGAAAGTAATACAACTAGTGCTTGCTCACCATTTTAAGAATATCTTGAAAATAATCTTCCAAGATCTTCACTTCTGCGCTCCATGATTCAACCAATAAATGACTAACATGAATTATTCCATTAAGTGCATATGATGATGTCTTTGCTTCTTTAAACTCTGTGCACGTAGAATTTGTCAATGAATCTGATTTCTTCTCCATATCTGATAAATGTACTTCAAGAATTGATAGTTTAGGAGTGATTAAACTCTTCAACAAACCAAACCTTAACATGACTCTCCCTTTCTCTATATCTAATACATTCAACTTATCCAAAATCCTTGTTACCTCTCTATCCATTTCCATTACCGATTGTGAGGAGGTCTCACAATTGTCCATCATATTGTTTAAGGTTTCCTTGTCCTTAGCAATAATTTCTTCAATGTTTTGAACATGTCTGATTGGGTTCATGCAATAACTGAATAGTATCCTTCCATGTACAACACAACTCTTATCTTTTATTGTAACACATAGAATGCCCAAGTCTCATGAAATAGACTAGAAAACTTCCATCAGCTTCTTCTCCAAGTAGCTCTTCCCTATCTTTTTGTCTGCGATCTTCACGAGGGTCTCATAGTGACCATCAAAATTTCCAAGTGCTAAATTCAAGTTTTCTACATCATCTTTGCTTTGGAAAATAATAGGTACTGGAAGAAATTTGTTCACAGTATCGATTCCTCAAGACATTACCTTAGTTTTTTTATCACTTTTCTGCTCAGATCTCTCCTTTCCTTTAGTTATTTCGGTGAAGGCTAGACTCACCAACTCATCATCATCCATGAGATCAACATCCACTCTAATAGGTTTGTCTTTAATTGCCAACAATAATATATAAGATGTGTCATTTTTAGTTTTGACTTCAGCTTTTGCTTCTTCTTATTTCTGCTCCATTTCGTGACATTCTTCCTCTCTCTTTTCTTTATCCTCGGCCACTGTACTGTCAATGTTTCCTTCAAATGGATCCTTGTCATTATGTAAAGTGTCAAGAGTCACAGGAACACCAAAAACATAGAAATATGGTTGCATATCATCTTTTCTCTTCTCAACACTTTCCTCAGTTGTTTTGGAACTCTCTCCCATTCCTAAAGGTGTAGGCATTGTAGGTTTAGGAGGTGGAGTCTTCTTAGGAATAGTAGTCATTAGTATCTGATCCAATGCTCTCTGAGTCTCTTTAGTAACTTCTTCATATTTTATTGCCATGATTTTCACTAGCCTTTCCTTGGTCCTTAATAAAGGTTTCAGTTCACTAAATATTCTATCTCTCTCTCTTGCATAGAAATTAAAGGTAACATGTTATCAATTGCTTGATTCCTGATAGCCTCATCTTCAATATGTGCTAGCTATTTTCTTATTTCTATTCTTCCATACAACTCTTCAAGTACACTTCCCTCTATCTCTAATAGATTTTTCTTGAAAACAAGTAAGTGATTTACTACAATATCTTCAATCATAAGTTTATCAATCTCCTGATACCTTTCATAGCACTTTTTTATTGAAACTTGCTTCCCTTGCTCAATAGCTCTCTTCTCAATCATCTTTAAGTCTGGTTTCCATACTTTTCTTTCACTTTCGGCTTTCTTCTCTTCTCATGCAGTCCTATATTCTTTAGGTGGTGAATCCAGTTTAGTGGATCTAGTGTTAACTTGAGGAATAATCTTTACCGCTTGCAAGGTCTTCAGTGGTGCTGAAGGGGTGGCTACATCAATAAATGTAGAAGGTGGAGTAGCTACCATCACAACTTCAGGATGTGGAAGGGTTGTAGTAGCCATACTTGCTAATCTAGAAGAACGTTCTACTAACTTCTTCATTACTTCCTTCAACTCTTCTTTTGTCAATCCTACCTTAATACCACATTCATGAATAATTTTGTCTACTTTCCTTTTCCTCAAGCCTCTAATCTACTCCTCTCTTACTTTAGCTGATTTTTCTTCATAAGTGCCCCATCTCTCCTCAGATGTATCTACTTCAGATGCCAGAACATGTTCGATCTGCATACTTAAGTTTTTTGAACTAACCTTATATCCCATAGGATAACACCATTTCTTCCTCAGAACAATGGCCTCAAAGCATACACAATCAATTTCAACCATGAAACAAATTGTATCCTTATACTTTTCAACTAAATCTTTAGGAATCTTGTATCTCTCTTTCATCTGCCTCTGAAGAATCTTAATCATGCCAAATATTTCTCCATCACCCCATATGTTATTTTGTCTTTGGTAGCTCTCAGAAATCTAAATACCAATAGGTATCCCTTTTCTCCAACCACTTGGGTGCATTCCTGGAAACTTATGCTTAATGTGAATGTACATGTGGACTAGTAGTGAACCAAATCTGAAAGTTTTAGACTTGTCTTTGTTTATCAACTTGAAATTTTCCAAAAATTGTTGATACTTAGCATAGGTTATACTTAGTATTTTATTTCATGATTCTGTCATCCATCATAATGAATCCTACAGATACTAAATTAGGTCTACTACTATAGTAAAATTTGTATCCAAGTATCATAGCAATCAATCTTACATCCTGTAGATAAATGGAATTCACTGCCATAGCTTGCCTATCCCATTTAGAGTGTGTTAGGGTTTCAATTTTTTTTTTTTTATATGCTTCTCCACCATAGGGATGACTCTCGTATTATCCAGTCTAGTGATCTCATGTATCAATTGACTACAAATATTTACAGGTTGTTCACCTATCCAAATAAATTGATCAAGAACTCTACTCAACAATATTTTAAACCATTCCTCTTCGCTGAATTCATATAAGTTGAGAATTTTCATAATATTTAACTCATCTACATGTTCGAACTCATCTCTCATTATGCTGAGAGATTAGAGGATTGTACCTCCCTAGTATTAGCAGGACTAGTTAGTGCAGCATCCCACCCAGTAGCCATATCCTTGCCTAAACTAATCATGACCCTGGCCAATCATTACAACTCTGACGAGAGGGTGGTCCAGAATATAGAGGGCCAAACAGTATTGGATATTCGGCCTGATGTTATAAAAGATTTTTTCCATCTCCACAAAGGCATGGACAAGTTTTATGACTTATTCATAGAAAAGGGAAACTTATGGTTACCCCAATCAGTCCAAATAGAGAATTGGATGATTCTCCTCATAGAAAGACTCAGGGGCCACAGGTCTAGGTTTGACTGGGGAACCATCATTAGTGACAAATTGGATGAACAACTAGTAGCAGTAAAACACAACCCTAAGTTTTTTATGAGTACTTACGTAGTGTACCTACTGGCAGCAAGGGAAGATTACCCAGGGCTTGTAAAGAGAGGGAGCCTAAATGATCCCAATGCATGGCCCCACATCGTATATCCCCAAGTACAGAAAAGGGAAAAAATGTTAGAAGATATTCCAGACTACCGGATAGTCAATGATGCCTTCATTTTTGCAATCATCCGATCTATTGAGGGTGATTTTGCAAAAAGAATGTCAGACGAAGAAACCACCAGGGTGAGGGCCATATGTGCCTATTATATACAATTCAGAACCTTCACATATATTTGGATAGCAGGATCGACTGTGAATCCAAAGAATTTGCCTAGATATCCATCTAACTAGATAATCATTTTGGAAATAGCTGGGCAGCTTGCAGGTGCATATGAACACATAAAACACAAGAAGCACTGCTGGGATTTTCCCATTTCATTGGGGCCTTATACCCTATAGGAGATGAAGGTCTGTAAATCTTTATCCTTCAAGTGGGATGACTTCCCCCTGCAGCTCTACAACATAGTACAACCTTGATTTGATCCTATTGGTACATATAGCCACATCATTGGAAAGTTTTACATTCATGAACCACACATGGAGGATCACTGGATGAACTGCGTAGATGATCATGAGGTTAGAATCCAGGATTATTGCAGAATGACTCTTACCTTGGCCAAATAAGTCATAAAGACCCTTATTCCCCCAAAATTTTGAGAATATGACTCAGAAGAGGTCCTGGAGGCACTCTATACATATGAAAAAATATATGACCAATCCATCATGAACGTAGAGGTCGACAAAGATGAGAATGATGACATAAATTTCTGGGCAAGACACGTAATAAGAACAACGGAAGAATGGATCAAGAGGCCCTACAAAATGAGCTCAATACCTATGAAAACATTGATGAATCCACCCAAGAAGGTAGATAAATAGCACAGAGAGATAAACATAGTGCCCCAATACAAGAAGGCACCGCCACAGAAGCTGAGCACGGTGTATGGTCATGAGTGTGCAGTAGAGTATAGGTCAAACCCAAGGCCCAAGGCTCCTAAAAAAAGAATGATTAGACAGATAGGTCCTCCTATAGGGAAAGCACAAGTTGCACCAGATGAGGGACCTTCTACTTCTGAACAATCTCCTCCTGTCACTGGAAAGGGGAAGAAGACATACAAGAGAAAGAAAACTTCTACGCCTCCACAATTGGAAATCGTATAGGAAGACCTTCAAGAAGAGGAGGAGGAAGAGGTTCCCCTAGTTAAAAGGACCAGGTCTCAGAAAAGGAGAGAAAATTAGATCATTCAGAAACAACAAGAGGAGCCTAAAGAGAAAGATAACCCCTTAGACGCGCTGGGATTAGATAGTTCTAGATATCAGACTTTGAAGGTCTAGAAGGATTCTCGGACCAAGGCCAGGATACACTAGATTACACAACTGGATATGAAGCAGGCAGTCCTTCTCTTTTTCAACCACAGGCAATCTTAACTCCACCTCCCACTCAATTTACCAATCCAAATCCAAATACACTGAAGGTGGGAGATAGTTCTAAAGAAGATCAAATTTCAGAGAATTAAGAGTCTCCAATCACCAAAAGGGTGACTACCAATGAGCCTGCAACAAAGGTCAATACCATCATAACACCTCCTCACATTCCTGCTCTTCCAACTACTCTCCCACCTCTTATTCCTACTCCACCCCCATTTCTCATAACTCCACCAACTACTCTTCCAATTCCAATCCCAAATTTCCTGACACCTACTCCACCACTGCCAAGCCCTTTGACTTGCCACATATCGACACCGAGAGGATCGATAACCAGAGAGGATGCATCATCCCTCGAAACCATAGTGGTAGTTATGATTGGTCTTTATACCAAAGCCTTGGTTAATTCCTCAGGAGAAGAAGACAAAAGTCAGGAAAAACAAGAGGAGGCAATGCAAGAGGGAGACAAGGCAGAAGAAGAAAGGGGAGAAGAAGAAGAATACCAGAGAAAAGAAACTAAAGTGGAATAGGGACAGGAACAAGAAGAGGGGCTGGATAAAGAGGTGACTCCAGGGTCCCAAAATTTGGATTCAATCCTTCAAATTACCCCATATGAGCCGGTCACTACATCTAGTAGACCCACCTGGTTTACCAAAGAAATCAAGTCTAGGAGGAGAACCTACTCAGATGAAGATGAAGGGGAAAACATGGATATAGGATTCTTAGGGAAAACCTTTCATCAGGTAGAAATCATATTACCAGCACGGACAATTTCCTATGTGACCTAGGACACTAGGGGACACTGGAAGGCATAGGTTGCGGTCCCATCTACCAGCACCTCTCAAACCCAAACTACTTCAGAAGACTATACATTTGAAGAGGTAGATTTGGGGGAACCTACCAGGGAAGGGAGAAAGACACTGGTAGCCTTAGGTCTCAAACATGCTCTAGGTTTTATGAGTAAGGAAAAGGAGACCATAAGGGCCTTGATAGAACAAAATGGAGCCTTGAAGAAGTTCATCCACAAAATGGTTGGTCCCATTGACCCTAACTTCCTAGAGGCGTCACTACAAGAAGTATTGAATAAAAGAAACGCCACAGACTTACCGACAGGATTATCCCCATCGTTCATCAAAGCAACTATGGATTGGAAGGGGGATTTTGAGCAATACAGGGAAAGTGCCATCAAGAAAATATTCAGACCTTATAGGGTTATTCTGGTGGAGGCTACAAATCTGATAGATTTGATGACAGATGATGCTGGCCTGGAATCTAAGACAAGAAAGTGGAGGGCCGCCCTCCAGGATTTATAGATCATCAAAAAATAGTGCTTCCAGATCCTGGTAAAGGTATATGAAGGTGAGGAGCTAGCCAAATTTGAGGCATGGATCAAGCGCATAACCAAGATGATTAACATTTATGAGAAATGTCAAGCTTCCATATTGGATAAGTAGAAGGAGGTCCTAGAATGGGTAGGAGAAATAGATATCTTCTTCACAAGGATTGGCCTTGATTTATAATAGGATGAAGACAAACATGTCTTACGGCCATCCAAAGAAGTGGTCCAATAATTTAGGGACATCATGGCAGGTGCAGGGACCAAGGAAGCCTTGCAACAATGATTTTATTCAAAGGAAAAAATGATGAATATGACAAATCACATAGAAGAGATCTAGTTCTTCGCTTCCAAGCTAAATTCCTTCAAAGAAAAGTAGGAACAGAAGGTTAACATGGCAAAAAGGAAGGAGATAAACTATGAGGATGTGGAGGAGATCATACAGAGGCTAAGGGCTGCACACTATAGGTGCTCTCAAATTGACCCTTTGGACCACAAAGAAGTTTTGGAAAAGAAGTCACTCACACAAAGATTTCCCTAAAGTAGTTTTCATCCTTTTATCCTTTCAGTCCCCACAAACGATTCAACCCTTTGGCCTTTCGGCCTTCTGGGTATTTTCGGCATTTCAGCCCTACAGAATTTTTGGCCTTTTGGCCCTCAAAATTTTTAGCCTTCCGACCCTTCGATTTTTCAGCCTTTTCAGCCTTCTAGGTATTTCGACCTTTTTGGCCTCCGACACGTTTGAACTTTGGACTAAGGTTTTGAAGATAAACACTTAGAATATTTGACACTAGAAAAGTTTCTGAGTTGAGGTCAGGGTCTGAAAAAATTGGGTGTTTCTAGCGAGATCACATTTTTCCACACCAGTTGAACTCCAGATCTAATTGATGGTCATCTTGAGTTCTTTTTGAAGGAACTAAGATTTCCTTATCAGTCTCCACCATCAGAAGAACTTCCAGATGAATATTCCAAAAAATACTTCCAGAAACAAGAAGACTCTGAGTTTTCTGAAGAAACCCCTTCTTCTTTTCTCTTTCTTTTTGGCGAGTTTGACCCTCCTTGCATGGGAAAATTGATTGTAAATGGGTTCATGGATCCATGAAAGTTATCTAGGGTTAGTTAAGAACAGTTTCCCTTCTAGTAAGAATAGTTTCCCTTCAGATTTGTGGATCAAATTCTATATATTTTTATCACAAAATCAATGTAAGCATCGGATTCTTAATGCAATAAAGATATACATTTGGTGCTTCATTCATGGTGTGTGAATTTCTGCTACCTATGCGAAATTATTGAATGTATGCTTGCATTGTTCATTATTTTTAGAGAGCCTCTTGTTTATTATTCTTTGAATTCGCATTTCTTTTAGTTGGAGTTTGATGTTGTTTTCTTTACCTTGCTGTGACAAATGCATGGAAGAGATCATCTTTGGGCTTAATGATAAATCTATCTCGTGGGTGTGTACATCTTGGTGGCTTCATGATTTGAAGGATTTTGAATATCTCGCATGAGTGAATACATTTTCTCTCCAAACGCTTGCATTCGTGGGGTAGTGAATTGTGACTTGGTCTTATTTATGCTTCGTGGGTTTACACCAAATCTCTCCCATCATTCAATTTGCAAGGAAGGGTTTACAAATGGTTTATGTCCATAGGATTTCATTTTCAATCATTTTCTTACTTTATCGTTACTCTATTCTCTACTCTCTTCCATCTTTAAATTTTGAAAATCTAAACATCTTGGAAAATACAAAATTTCATTTTAGTTATCAAACCCCCATATATGTTGAAATGGAAAATACCAAAAAGAACTAAAGTGTTTTTTATTTTGATGTCTTGAACGAACCAGCAAAGGCCTCCTCATGAAAAATCACATTTATCTTCAACTGAGTAACCAAGCAGGTTGTGACCTGACCCCGAAGAACCTTGGGAATAACCCCATTATTCTTTCAAGAGAGGAAATCAAATATTGAGATCCTAGCAAGTTGGCTTGTGTCAAAACAACACTCAACAAAAGTGGTGCTAGAAGGAGGGCCTCAAGACTCAAAAGTTGGATAACATTGGATCTTTCTCCCCAGAGAGATTCGAGTGAGTGCTTAGATCATCTCCAAAGAGAGGTGAATTCCTTGAACTCACCCATCATCATAAAGCTTGCAGAAACAAAGGGAAGAACAAAGAAAAATATTCTTCACACCTTACTGAGCCTTAGAATTCTTTTGGACAGCAATCACCTATCGCTACCCCAACTATCATCGCAGCCATAACACAAAATCAGAACTTGCAAAATCAGAATTTGTAGCAACCTCGGTAGATGGCCTTTTTTGCCAACGTAACCAGCTAACCCCTAAATTTTGTTGGGCAGCTCCATGACTTACCCAAAAATCTAGAGAGGTTTTTCACCTGGTTTATATATGGCGAATTGAGGATAGTGGAAGAACACATCTGCGCCTTCTAGTAAATTTGCAACTGTAAAGAGATCTCCCACCAAGATGTTGTTTTCCATCTATTCCCATACACTTTGGGAGAATTTTCTTACAATTGGTACCTAAATTTACCCCGAGGATCTATTTTCATATGGAACGAGTTCGAGGCCAAGTTCCTCAATCAATTCAAACTGTATGTGGATCCGGCCATGATAAATCACCAGTTTATTACAACAAGTAAGGATCCTAAAGAGCCTATCGCCATGTTCAATCATCATTGTCATAAGATGCATCAAAATTTGGAAGCTCCTTACACCATACTAGAAGAGGCTGTCATACAAGTTTACTTAAAATCTTTGGATCCTTTCACCTCAATCTTTCTAAGGAGGCTTCCCCCGGTGGATAGAGACACGATGGAAAAGGCGTACAATGAAGCCATCACATTCACCCAGCAGATGGACCCACAAGAAGGGAGTTATGTAGTGGTACTTATCATGACTAACCTTGTTGTCCCACATCTATTTGTAGAAAAAAATCAAGCTCCAGCCACTCACATGCCTATGTTGAACCCCATTCTGGTGCAGCCATTTGCAACCACACCCCCATCTATTACTTATCTGGGTTATGAGGCTCACGAGATAGAATTTTTGGAATAGAGAGTTGTGCCCCAAGAAGAGCCTAATATTCTCATTGCCTCTGAACTAGATGTCGTGAAGAAGACATTGTCCCAACTCACCAACGAGCTCACTTGGATAAAGTTAAATCCATCTCAAAATCAAGGTGGATATCAACGAGCACCATCTAGCCCAAATACACATCCTCAAAACCCCAATCATAGTTTCAACATGTACAACAACAAAAACACGTAGGAAAAAACATTTGGACAACAAAGGCCAAACAGGCCATGGAACACCAGACCCAATAATGGCAACATCTCAGCAGACAATGCCAATGCTTACAAGGCTTCAGAGGCTAATTTTTTTGGACCTCCAAATTCACACCAAGGAAATAATGGACCAGGGAACAACCACCGTGATCATTATATCTAGAACTTAGAAGAGCCCCGAGTACAATTTGATGCTATGGTGTTCGATTCCTATGAGTCTAGACAGGAGGGAGGTTCGGATGCTTTTGCAGGAGAAGATGAGTTCGTGTTTCCTTTCCAAAAAGAGAATGAACCTAAGTATTCCAAAGTATATGCTTTCCAAAATGATTAAAGAAACTCATACAATCTTCAGAGTAGAAAGGAGCCTCTGATGGATGGTATTCCCCTAGGAAAATAACCAAACCCACTAGATCCTCAGGCTAGTAACAATCCCATGCCTCCTAAAGGCCCAAATGGTCAAGTGAAAAATATAGCATAGTTGATGAAATAAAGAAAACCAAAGCGAACATATCTATGTTTGAATTACTACAAGGTTTCCTATCTCAGAAGGATGCCCTTCTAAGATCTCTGGACCACTCAAAACCTATCTTGTCGACCAACAATGCAAGGGCGCCTATATCCAGCATCAACACATTTGAGGCTTTCCCTGCTATTTTCAAAGATAGGATGGAGGTCCCGCCATTCTTACTCATTCTACGGATGTTTGGAAAGAACATACACAATTGCCTGATTGATTTAGGAGCTTCATGCAATGTCATGCCTCTGTCAATTTGCCAGAAGTTGGGGATGGTGCCTCAAGTAACAAACTGAGTGGTAAAGCAATTGGATAAAACTGAGGTTAAAGTGATCGGTGTGCTCAAATATGTACACATTCAATTAGTTGCAGATCCCAGAATACAAGAACGCATTAATGTGCATATAGTAGACATACCTGAAACTTATGGGATGTTGTTTAGTCAAGAATGGACCAAGTTCTTGAGGGGTTGGCTTTCCACAGATTTTACTCAGTTGTGGCTACCATGGAGAGGTTTGAATAACCAAATCAAGATTGATGTAGAGCCTAAATTAAGATAGATGATCACCAAGTACAATGCCCCGAAGGAAGTCATGTTCACCTAGACAGATTTGGGGACTTATTAGATGGATGACATTCTCATGTTCCAAATCCAAGAAGACCTAGAATCGGACCACAGCCTCATTCTGAGTCTCTTGGAGTCATATCGATGATGACATTTTCCAATACTTCATCAACAGCACTACGGTCAACCTACGATACTTCAGACAAGACGCAGATCCTAACATTTCATTACTACCAGGGTACTGTCAATTACACCAAGCTAGCCATTCTGAGTTCACATGCCCCAGTTCCCAGGAAGCATTTGTTAGAATAGTCCCAAAGGATAACTAAGAGGGGGGTGAATTATTTATCAGCTTATTTAATTCTTTTCTTTTATTAACTCCAGAATACAATAAATTAAATGCACATTCAGATAACACAATAGACAACACCACAATTTGGTTACAGGGAAACCAAATGGGTAAAAACCCCATGGGAATTAACACCCACAATGAACTATACTTGTTTATAATAATCCCTGTTAGAAGATCTTGCAACCCTATTACAAGTTGTTCTTTACAATGCAATAAGTATAGTGACCTGGTTAAGGGTCTGACCCTGTTAGGAGTCTTTTACAAATAACCCTGTTAAGGGTGAGGACTCACTGTCCAAAAGCTCACTTCTTCAATGGTGAAGACTACAACCTTCTGTAGAATAGATATGCACTATATCTGATGATGAACTATAGATTAGACTTTCTATCTTGATCAGTTCCAATGTATTGTAATCTTCTACTACTTCTTTACATAGATCCTTGATGAATAAAACACAACTGATATTTTGTTCTATACTTTTTCAATCTCTTATCTTATCATTCACTTAGTGTTCCACAAATGAAATACTATAAGTATCTTCCTCAAGGTATGATATCATGGTACCTGTTAGGAAACTCTTCATAACATCATTTTTGGCTTAACTAAAAAGAATAATTATAATTGCGCAATATAAACTGAATAGACGCGATGCTTCACAAAGTCGGCCTCACCAAATTAACTCTAACATTGTAATATTGTTGAAACATGTTTGGCGCCTTTAGATAACTATCTTCAACTCATAAATAATCTATAATATACACACACATATCCCAAAGATAGGCACAACTCAAGAACCAATGCAATACAACGGCTCTGTATAGACAAACTCCAAAAATTGTAACTGCCACTAACAGAATTACACAACACAACTGAAACTTTATATCTGAGTCTACATGTATGAAAAAAACATAAAAAACATGTCTACAACATGAATATAATCATGCAAGGCTTGATAACATCATTCTGATAAGTACATACAAAACAATACTTTATATTATATGTTGTCATCAATGAAAAACATACAATCAACTAGCTGCCAGAAGTAAATCTCCAACAATCTCCCCCTTTGACATTGATGGCAACATATGATATTAAAAACATCTTCAGCACATAGTGTCTTCTTTATTTTTACAATCTTCTCAATATCCTCATCAAAGATTCCT
>MU224993.1:1095470-1122966 GCA_018584345.1 Thuja plicata
TAATATAGATTTAGGATTTTCTGCATTTGACACTCAGGTCGAGTAGAGTCAGTGAAAACTCAGAATTGCCTAGTACAATAGGACTTTGATGATTTAGAAGAATAACAAATGCAACAAAATTGGTTAGATTTGCAAGATGCCAATTTTGGGGTGTTACACTAGTTATTTTCAGCCTTTCGGCCCTACAGAATTTTTGGCCTTTTGGCCCTCAAAATTTTTGGCCTTTCGGCCCTCTAAATTTTTAGCCTTTTTGGCCTTTTAGGTTTTTCGGCCTCCGACAGGTCTGAACTTTAGACCAAGGTTTCGATGATAAACACTTAAATATTTGAAACTAGAAAATTTTCAGAGTTGAGGTCAAGGTCTGAAAAAACTGGGTGTTTCCAGCAAGATCACATTTTTCCACACCAATTGAACTCTGTATCTAATTTATGGTCAGCTTGAGTTCATTTTGAAGGAACTAAGGGTTCCCTATCATTCTCCACCATCAGAAGAGCTTCTAGATGAAGATTTCAAGAAAGACTTCAAGAAACAAGAAGAAGACTCTGAGTTTTCTGAAGAAACCCCTTCTTCGTTTATCTTTCTTCTTGGTGAGTTTGACCCTCCTTGCATGGGCAAACTGTTTTTAAATGGGTTCATGGATCCATGCAAGTTATCTAGTGTCAGTTAAGAATAGTTTCCCTTCAAGTAAAGTTTTAGTTTAAATTATTTTTTCTCTTTGATGCCCTAAATTCGGAATTCCAAGTTGTGGATCAAATTCTATATATTGTAATCACAAAATCAATGTAAGCGTCGGATTCTTAATGCAATAAAGATATACATTTGGTGCTTCATTTGTGGTGTGTGAATTTCTGCTACCTATGTGAAATTATTGAATGTATGCTTGCATTGTTCATCATTTTTAGAGAGCCTCTTGTTTATTGTGCTTCAAATTCGCATTTCTTTTAGTTGTATTTTGTTGTTGTTTGCTTTACCTTGCTATGATGAATGCGTGGAAGAGATCATCTTTGGGATTAATGATAAATCTATCTCGTGGGTGTGCACATCTTGGTGGCTTCACAATTTGATCAATTTTGAATATCTCTCACGAGTGAATACATCTTCTCTCCAAACACTTGCATCTGTGGGGTAGTGAATTGTGACTTGGTCTGATTTATGCTTCATGGGTTTACACCAAATCTCTCCCATCATTCAATTCACAAGGAAGGGTTTACAAATGGTTTATGTACATAGGATTTCATTTTCAGTCATTTGCTTACTTTATCATTACTCTATTCTCTACTCTCTTCCATATTTAAATTTTGAAAATCTAAACATCTTGGAAAATACAAAATTTCATTTTAGTTATCAAACCCCCATATATGTTGAAACGGAAAATACCAAAAGAACTAAAGTGTTTTGTAGTTTGATGTCTTGAATGAACCAGCAAAGGCCTCCTTGTGAACAATCACATTTATCTTCAACTGAGTAACCAAGCAAGTTGTGACCCGAAACCGGAGAACCTTGGGAATAACCCCTTTATTCTTTCAAGAGAGGAAATCAAACCTTGAGATCCTAGCAATTTGTCTTGTGTCAAAACAACGCTCAACACCATGGTTGGCCATTCAGTTTGATTCTTCTTTGTTATCATCAGGAAAAGATCTAGTAGCATCTATTATCTCTCCCTGAACCAATATCTCACTTGCCTCTTTGATTTTCCATATCTTACCGCTATTGTTATCTACTTTCTTGAAACAACTGTCGAAATCACTCTTGAGTTCCGCAAGACTTTTACCAGTATCATTGTCATTATTCTTTTCATAGGAGGTTGTACTCTTATGTTATTTACTCCATTATACCTACAAAACTTCACTATGTGCTCTGGATTATTGCATTTGTAACATATAGGAGGTCTTTTGTCCTGATTTACTTGTAGCTTACAATACTTCCCAATGTGTCCAATGTTAATACATTATTAACATGTGGGTTTCACTGTAGGTTCTCCTCTATTGTCTTGTATATATCCAGATTGATTGAGTTTCTTGCATTCTAATTTTCTGTCCCCATATGCATTACAGTTAAAACAATAACCAGAGAAAGTTTTGAAAGGGACATTACCTATGCAATCTATTTTCATGTGTCCAAACTTATTACAACCAAAACATCTACCTCTAAAAGGTCTAATATTTAGGTTGTTCAAGAGTAGGTTTTTATGCATCAATCTTCACATTTGGTTTCTCTTCTTGATTCTTGGAACATTCAGCTTCATTGAATCCAATACCTGTCACATCTCCTTTAGGTTTATGTCTATCTCTCTGTTCATCGATAAAGTCATTGCTCATGTGAAGTTTCTCAATGTGTTTCTTTGTCTCAACAAGTTCACCTTTTATGATCTGATTGTATTTCTCTAATTATAGATACTTGTTCTTGTAATGATCAACCTCATTCTTCATTTGTTCCATCAGTTGCATTTTTCAAAGCTTCTTCAATCTTATTTTTGGAATCTTTTTCATGTTGAATCTCTTTAGCCATTATTTCATTTTCAAGATTCAAAGTGTCATTCTCTTTTTCTAGTTTCTTTACCTGATCTGAATTATCATGGTCTAAATATTCTTTTATCTGAACCGCAAGATCTTGTCTCTGATTTCTATAAATTTCAAGCTAGTCTTTAAGTTTCTTGATGAATCCCTCGGCTCTTCTTAAATTGAATCTCAAGTCACCATTCTCTTCTTTAGCTTTATCAAGGTCTTCAAGTGCAGCTTCAAATTTCTCTTGCAAATTATCTGAATCCATTCTTATCTCCCTTAAGTTGTTAAGCTTTCTCTCTAAGGGACAAAAGATCCGATACCAATTGTTAGGATTAAGTAATACTGAGAGGGGTGGTGAATCAGTATTATAGCACTTAAAATAAACTTTAAACCAATTCCACATAAACCATAAAGTTGCTAAAATAAAAATAGCATAAAAAAATAGCACACAACTCATAACACCATTATTTGTTATCAAGGAAACCCTAGCCAAGGGAAAACCCTGGTGGGGATGGTACCCACAAGCATGCACTAAAGTATAATGTTCATGTTAGGAGACCTAGCCCTGTTAGGAGCTAAATATTACATAGTACATTTCCTTGTTAAAGGAATAAAAACCTTGTTAAAGGTATACGACACCCAGTTAGGGGCCAATTGAGCTTACAACTCATATAACAAAACTTTTGTTACAAAGTGTTCTCAATAATGACCAAAACAAGCATCTTCAATGCTTAGATAGTTCTAGTCATAGCTCTTCAATGATCCCTATCAATCCTATGCTCTTCCATTCACATACATATCTCTTATCACATTCCCATCCACATCATTTCATATATTTTCTTTACAAAAAGTCTTCATATGTATATATATCTTTCTAATTACCAAGTCGGCTCACTTAACCAATATTACACAGTCGGCTCTCAATAAAAAATAGAATTAATAGTGCAAGAGAAAATATAAATTCAGCGCTCTTAGATAACCAAAATATAGATTATCCACAATCATAATCCAAGTTAGCTTGCTAGGAGTCAATAACATACTCCCCAAATCAGGGCTATTATACAACTGCTCTGTTTCGTTGTTCTATTGTTTTTGCTTGTCTTCAAATCTCTCTAACTCTTTGTAATTGTCACCAAAATAAAATCAATCTTAGATGCAGGTCATACATACCCCATAGTAGCTTCCTCTAATCTCACACATCATAACTCATCGATCTCAATCTTCGATACCCAAAATAACTCTATATTTATGCTTTTGTACTTAGTCGATTCCAGAACTGAATCACCAAAACTTAACTTCATTTCAATCGATCAATATGCCAAATGTGTTGCCAGAAATGACAACCAAAAAGTGATGTAAAAAATACAAAAATGATCACTTTCCAACAAGATGGAGGTCTCTGATTAAGAAAAAATGTTGATTGGGGTAGCAAGGTGATTGGACCAGTCAAGGTCTTAGCATTCAACCCAAAGGAGGGCCAATTTTTATGACTTTCAGTGTCATAATATGACCAATTAACGGTGTATGATCCACTGGAAGGGTATATAAGTGCTTGGAGGGGTCTAGTTGACAAAGCCCTAGGTTAGAGCACCTAGAAAGGAGGGTTTGGTGATTGGGTTGGTAGATCTTTGTGGCACCTCTTGTAAGTATGAAAATCCTTTTATTTGGATGATAACTCAATATTGTTTCAAGGTTGTGAGTCTTGGGAACGAAAGGAGTTAGTACTTTCTTTGTAATAGGAGGGCTAATTGCAGGGCAACAGTGTACGGGATGGTACATCTAGTCCAAAGGAGTAGAATTTAAGTATGACACATGTAAAATAACATGGAAATGGGTATCTATATATTCATTTATGTTTGTGATTGTTTTGGAGAATTTTTGTGTAATCATTTAAAAACCCACTGTTTAGGGCTACTAGGGATTAAGTTCTAGTAAGCACCCGGGTAAGGATTGTTGAAAGATCAAGTTGAATGGTTAAATCTAGTGGATGGATGGAGGAAAATTGGGATGTTTACAAAGGTTTGGAGGCTTTGGTGGCATTTGATGTGCACTCTAATAGGTTCTGGTGTGGATTGGATCAAGGAGAATGATCCTATGGAGGAAGTCAGAATTGGGATTGTGAGAACACATCTGAAGTCCCTCTAGAAACTAATGAATCAAATTCCACCAGGGCCTCTGCATCATTCATGGATGCCTCATATTTTCACAGTCGTAAGTTATAGGTTTCAGGGTCCCAGATCAAGAACGGTTTCAAACTGCGACATCTCTGTGATTGGAAATTGTAGTTTCAAGGCATATAACCTCCTAATTCATTTCAAGGTCCACAAATCCTTCTCAAATATTGAATATTCTTTCATATCTATCATTTCATAAAGCATCTTCAGTCATTTTCTAGATCCATAGTCAATCCCATAATCAATATCCTTCAAAAGGAATACCCAATTCCCTTTTTTTTTTAGCTATGCACTAGCACCCATCATGTATTTGGTTATGCTAATCAAACTTGAACTTAAGGGTTGGATTTGTATTACTAATTTTTACCATAGGACCTTGGTGAGTGACCTATACTATTGGTATTGCTCACCATTTCCTATTATATAGTATGCCACCATTTTAGCCCTTATATGGACATCCATATTGGACTTGACTAAGCTGGCCGGATAGACTATAGGATTGAGTTATTATTGGTACTAAGATGCTTTAAAATATGGAGTGGTAGGTAGTTTGAATCAAAGAAATTTTGTAAACTGCCTAAGATGGATAGAATACATGTGTCAAATTTAAGAGATTGTATCAACGTTTCTCAAGGGATGATCATTGTTTGAGAATGTGGTTGCATAAGAATCCAATAGAGTATTAAAAAAAATTAAGATCACACTATATTTTGTAGGGCATTTTACAATCCTCAAAAGGGCTCGTTAAATTTCTTATTAGCTTTACTTTTCACCTTGTCTCTTACACACCTATGATATATTCCACATCTTAGTTCATAGATAATTTATTCTAGGTGTGGTATATGTTAGTGATTTGAAGGTTGAGGAGGGTGGGAAGATTTCTTTAAATCCAATCTACATATTATAGAGTTAATAAATAGGCTTTGTGGTTGAGACTCAAACCATGTATGTATCTAGTGTGACCCTTTAGAAGATTCCACAAGTACTAAAAAGGCTTTTTTGAGCTTTGTGTGGTATATAGTTCATGAAAGGTGGAAGGTAGAAGAAAACTAAGAATAGGGGATATATTCCCATGTTTAGGTATCAGCCTAAGGTCCGTGAAGAAGCATTTGAGTTATGGGACTTAGAAATTAGGTAGAAGCTAAGAATTGGAATAAGCCCCAATTCTTGTAAGAGCGTAGAATTTACATGTAGTTGGGTTTACCTATTTTATTATGTACAGTTATAATGTTGTAATATATTGGAACTTGGAACTTAGTGTTCCAAAGTCTAATTCATAGTTAGTTCTGCTTAGTAACTAAAATAGTTGGTTTAGCCTTTTTTATTGTCATAACTTAGTGAAACTTGAAGGATGGTATAGTGGTCATGTGAACAAGGTAAAATGGTATTTTTTGCCATTTTGTACTTTTGTATATGTCTTGATTTCTATATGAATCTTCATGATGTATCATAGGGTTAAGTTAAATCTTCCACTTGTGTCATCATAGTAGTGTTTTTGTGTGTTTGTTAAGCATGTCACCATGGGTCACAAGTGACACCTTGGACATGCGAGTTTATTATGCAAAAATATTGTACCAATTTTTTATACATTTTTTTGATTCATTCCTTATTCATTAATTCCTTGAGTGAAAGATTGGGGCACTACAATATTATCTTGATTTTATATTATAATTAGATACAAGGTTAGGAAGATGATCATTGTGACCTCATTTCATGCAATAATAGACTTCAAGTAGTGTAAAGAAACTAACCTATACTTTCCTATACTTATCACTAAACCAAGACACCATATTATATTGTTTCACACATAAGTCTTTGATAAAAAAATATAGAGGTTGTAATGTCATAAATTACACCTCGTATAAATATTCATCACATAATGCCTTTGATTTAGACAAAAATAAAATTCCACCTATCCCTCTATATCATCTCACTTTCCCTCACTTGTCTTTCCATCTCACTCATTTGGATTATTGACCATGTGGCATGTTGTTTTAAGGAAGTGTGTGCACTGTAGAGATGTCCATGTAGTGTACATTTGTCTAGTAAATCAGCATATCAAAGTTGGTCATTAGGACATTACACTTGTTAGTTTTGGTAGTGTAACATTGTTACAATGGTGAGAAAGACTAATTGCACCCTTGGTCTCCTTGGTTGTTCAACATAGCGGTGGTTCGTGACATGGCTTAACTACCTCATGTGTCTTCTATATGTCTAATGGTTGTAACAGGAATTAACGGGTTGATATTTTGGTGCAACAAAAACTGCTAGTTCTAACAAGTGGTATCAAAGCTTGGTCACAGATTTGAACCCCGTGCTTGCACTGGTTGGATTGTTACAATGGTGAGAAAGACTGATTTCACCCTTGGTCTCCTTGTTTTTTCAGCATAGTGATGGTTCATGACCTAGCTTAATCCCATCCTATGTCTTATATATGTTTAGTGGTTGTATTGGGCATTAACAGGTCAAGCTTTTGGAGGAACGATAACCGCTAGTTGTAACAAATGTCTCCCTAGAAAATCTACAGACATAGAAAATCCTCTAGCCATGTTTAAACTCCCTATTTGGCCTCATTTTCCCTCTCTTGGTCATTTTATTTTGTCTCACACACTTTCTAAACATTTTTGGCCATTTTTATAGTTTCCCCCTTATTGTGCTCATGATATTGTAACTTAAACACTCTCCTTCATGCACACAAGTTTATCCTTGGCTTCAAAGGGAATTAATCTTACTCCACTCATCTTATTAAATTTAGCATATTGTAGCTCTTTTCATTTTCTATCTTTTTTATTCTCATTTAATCATTATCATTTTATTTATTATCAAATCTATCATATCTTGGTTGTCCATGGAGGTGGAAACACAAAAACAGGGGTCTAACTTTGGTAAGCCTCTAAAAAAAATATCCCAACACTTGTATTGTCATTTTTTGTGTAGTTTTTGATGAAGGAGATGGATTAGTAACCTTGGGAATCTTCTACCTCTATTTGTGAATTTTTATTCCCTTCCCTTATTTTTTTAGAATAGTTATTTTATTATCTTATTTACATTATATTAGTTGTGTTTACCCTATTCCTAGTCATCTTTAGGTTGGTTTTGGTTCTTGATCCTTTCTTGTCAAAACTTTGTCCTTTGTCCATATGGGTTGCACATGCGCTATGTTGGCATCCTAAATCTATGTTTTAGTCCTAGACTCATGCTAGCATCTAAGACAATAAGTTAGTATATTTCACCAATCAAACTTGATTAGTATCTCTTTAATTTCTATTATTTAAAATATTTTTATCATTTCATAGTGGCATCTTCTAAAATGTTAGCACCCATGATTGGATTCTTTATTAGGACCTATTAGACCCCAGTTTGGTGATTCTGAGGTCCGAATGTCTATTATGCTTGATCCTAGAAACCTTATTTTTCTCCTCCTGCATCTTTTCACCCATCTTGACACCTAGTTCAAATTTGTGGTCATTCTCCTAGGAATGGGGACAGGGTGTTTGAAACACCATGTTCACACACTTTTTGGTCTGGAACCCTATGCAAGGATGTCAATGGTAAATTTGATTTTGTGGTAAGCATGGCTTATTTTTTTAATCTTGAAATGATGGAGTGAGTACATATACACTCTTTCTCTCCTCATTTTAATATACATTCATGATCTATAATTTTTATAATCAGTTTTCATAAGGCATTCAAGAAATCAAGAGCAATTGAGAAATTGGATTTAAGATTTAAAGGCAAGCATCCAAGAGCTAGTTTCTCCAAGTCCCCAATTCTTCATTTCGACGTGATATTTTCCAATTGACGCAATTTTATCTCACAGGATGGCCAAGTAGAGGAGTTATCAATCAAGCAAGAAGATCCTTCATTCCATCTACATTCTTTCTCCTTCATTGCAAGTGATTGTCAAGCATATCTACATTGAATATATAGGGGTAACATTCATATATTAATGCCTTTGTGAGGGAATCCTTCATTTTTATTATACATTCCAATGTCAACTCCTTGATTCCAAGTACATTCAAGCATCTACATGGGTATGAGTGATTTCTACATCTGTTCATGAGGGTTTATGCAAGGTGAATCAAACATTTACCTTTTTACATACTTTCCTTTATGAAATTTCATTTTATTTTCAAGTTTGATTCCTAAATAGGGGTTTGACAAAGGAAAACCCCTTTAGCCAACCTTCTTCCCCATTTTTATATGTGTAGGAAAAGGTTATGGAGTTGTCAGATTAAATTTGGAAAAATTAGGTACTGTCGAAGGATCCCCAAAAAATTTAGGCAAAACAACCTAGAACAATACATCTATTTTGCCATGTTCCCACAAACAAATTGTCATAGTCCCTGGAAATCAGGCTTAAATTTCACCTGCGGGTCAATTTTTATTTTTGGATCCCATTTTTGTACATTACAAGTTTCTGGAAAACTCTATTACTATGTTATTTCCAGTTTTTCAGCTACTTGTCTATCTTTCCATCTACATTTCATATTTTATATTATTTCCATTTTCATCAATTCCATATTTAGTGAAGGATCATTGTCTCATTCAAAACTTAATTCTCCTCTTGAGCCTAGTGGGACGTCTTCCTTCTGAATGTGCAATTATGAAAATGGGGGTGTGATCTTCCTATTTTCCCCTGCCTCCATTTTATATTTTCATTTTTGTGAACCCAAATCATAACATTTTCATTCTAATTTTTGTGTCTAGATATCCTTTGTATGCATTGCATTAGTCAATATTTACATCATACATTTACTACATTTTATGCATTTACATATCTAGGTTCACCTATTGATCATTTTGGTGAACCCAACTCATAAAATTTCCATTATTATTTGGTGTTTATATCTCCTTTCCATACATTACATTAATTAATATTTGCATTATATCTTTACATTTGATTTTATGGTTAGATGTTATTTTCATTAAATATATTATTGTGCTTATTTGATTTACATGTCTCTTTTACAGTTCATATTTACATTAGATCTATCCATCTTTAATTTGTTTGTGTGAGAGTTTTATTACATTGATTCCTACCTATAGCACTTCGATTAGGAGAATTTGTAGAGTGGAGAATTTGTAGAGTTATTGGTTCCTTTGATCCTAAGTCCTCTATGTTTCATAGGAATATTGATGAGACTAACATGCTTACTAATGGCATTCCTCCTATTATTGAGAACAACTCTTCCCACTCTTCTCATTATGAAGATAAGACCTTAAGAGTCCCTCCTATGAAAGCTCAAAATATTTCCCATGACTTTGAAAATTTTGATCAATGGTTAGGATAAGAAAACTCCAATCCCAAGGTCATCTCCTTAGTAGAGGGTTTGAGGAATATAATTCATAATGATGAACATGGTGTTAATGTCTTGCATATTATCTCTAATCTCATTGATAACAATGTCAATCCTATTAGAGATTGTGACCAAGATCTAGCTTTCACTCAACCTACTAATAGTTTTTAGACATCCATGTCTATTCCTACTATGATTTCTAGTGTGTCTACATATTCTACACCTATGATAGCCACTTACATTCAAAAAATCAATCCTACAAATGTTAGAATTCCTAATCCTATTATTCCTACTATTCCTTTAAGTGTTCCATGTGTTTCTTTACCTTCATCCATGCCCACTTACAATTGTGTTCTTTTTCCATATTCTAATGTCCCTTCCATTTCCCATAGTGGCCCAAATATTTCACACATATCTCCCAGCACTCTTTATATTTATTTTACCATCAATAGCTTGGCTCAAACCATATCCTCCTTGTAATAAAAAATTGCTTCCTGACTCAATCCAAGTTAAACATTCCTACTTGTGACATTGATATTCCTTTGTCCTTAGACATCATTCATTTTGTCATCCCTCAATACATGGAAATTCCTTGCTTAGAGAATTACAATGGTAAATGTGATCTCTTGACCCATGTCAAAACCATTCAAACATTGTGTAGTGATTTCTCTTATGATCATAGGTTCATGGCTAAACTGTTTACTAGAACCTTTTGAGATAAAGCCTTGCAATGGTATTTTTATTTACCTCCTTATGTCATTGACAGTTTTAAAATCTTTATAATGCTTTCATTCAATAATTTCAAAATAATATTGGTCCTATAATTTCTTTGACTAATTTGATGTATTGTAAACAATGTGTTAAAGAAAAGGTGGCTGGTTTCATTGGTAGATTTAAGCATTTTCATTCTCATATTTTTTTATCTTGTGCCTAATATTGATGTGCAACGTATTCATTGATAATTTACAAAAAGACATTAGAGATAGGATTCTTCTTTCTGAATTTTCCTCTTTTACTCAATTATGTGCAGTGCTTCATAATTATCAGCTTCAAGTAAGTTAGTTTGAGAGAACCACTCCAATGGCTTCAATTGATAAAAGTGTTGTCACTTCCCAGTCTTATCACAAGTTTCAAAAAACTAATAAATTTATAAAGATCAACAATTCATCAAACAATGTTGATGAATAAGTGGTGACAGAATCCAAAGGTTTGGCTCCTTTGTCATCAATTTTTAGACCTTCTTGTAATTTTATACAACTTTCTGAATCTTTTCAAAATGTTATGTTAAATTTCATTAATGTTAAAGTATTAACTCTTCCTCCTATTAAACCAATTGACACATCTAAACCTTTTCCTAAATCCTTTGATCACAAATCCTTTTGTCAATACCATTGTCAACCTGGCCATGATATTGAGAAGTGTTTCTATTTGAAATCTATTATTAAATACCTCATTGAATCCAATAATATATCTATTAAGGGTGTTAATGATCAAGAAAACAAATATGTAGCACCTCCCAACCAAAACTACCAAATTTATACCAATCATTTACCTTCTCATTCGACCAATACCATTGAGACTACCCAGTCTTTACCTTCTTCCTCCACCCATTTGGTTGACTATGATGATAAGTGTATTGAAGCCAACAATGTTTCAAACCTTATTGATAAATCTGAACCTGATATTTTTAATATATTTGATCCTAGTGATATGATTAAAGAACCTGGTGGTCCTCTTTAAAAAGTAGCAAAAGTTAATGGCATTTTATCTTGTGGTATTCTTATAGACCCTACTTGTATGATTAATGTGGTAATTGAGTAACATCTTTATACTATACAATTGTAACAAGATTTCTATGAAAAATCTGATGTGATGATCCAAGATTTCAATGGTTTTAGTTATCCTACCCATGGTTCTATTACTTTTCTCATAGAATGTAGTGGTAAACCCCTATATTTCACCTTCATTTTCATCCTAAATTTTGATCAGTTTCAAGTTAAACTTGTTCTTCATTGGCTCACCTCCATGAAATTTGTAGTCTCTCATATCCATAAGTGTTTGAAATTTCCCCATAAAGGAGAAATCATTACAATTAATCATAGTCTCTATCAGCCTTTAGTGCCTCAAGATTCCTGTTACCTTGAATTATTTTGGACTTCTATGCCTCAACCAATCCAACCTCGCAAAGACAATCTCTTTCAATCCTATCAAAAATAAAAAATCTATAGGATTTGTAAGCTTAGTAATCTTAAGGATGTTCCATCTCCTTCCCCTGGACCTGGACTTCTTCCTACACTTTCTACACCTCCTATATATGTTTCCATTCCACATCATATCTTATAAATATTTCACTGATGTTATATCTCAACCTGGTGTGGTTCCTTTTTTTCTTCCTCCTAAAGAAGAAATGGGCTTGATGTTGATTGATTCTAAGCCAAACCAAATTTCAAACAAAACTAAAAATGACTGTTGTTCCCATGATCACTGTCGTAAACTCCATGATAGATCCTGTGAATATTTTTCCCAAAACCTTTTCTCTTCCAAGATACCTACTGATGTTCTGATTCCCTTTATCGGCCTATGCATAGCCCAAGGGAGGAAGTTAATTTGAAAAAAATATAAACTTGAATGAACATGATAATTCTATTTGTATCTTAGACTCTATTACAATTAATTTGGATGAAGAAAATATTCTTGATGATGATTTAAATGTTCCTAATGAAAATGATGATATTCATCCTTGTGATTCTGATGATATGTATGAGCTTATTGATGTCAATCATGATTTACCATCTAGATTTGTAAAACAAGTATCTCTTAGTCCTAGGGATGAAAAAAGTGGCCCATCTTCATAGCATGGTCCTTGTTTGGAACTAGCTATTGTTCCATCTTTCATGCTTGATGTATCTCCTCTTGTGTGTCATCCACCTTTCCTAAACACTATAGACCAAGATGGGGGGTAGGTGATATGCTTGACTAGCTCCTCTTGTGTGATGGATTCTTTTTGTTTTCTTATTATAATGTGTTCCCCCTATGATGTGCTCCTTGTTATATGTTTTGTTTATATTTATTTGGAATACCCACTTTTCTCTATTGGTGCAAGATGCTAAAGGAATCAATATGTTGTGAGATTCCTCTATTTGTATCTCACTTATTATATATGTTGTTACATGTTATGTCATACATGTGCCACTATTCATAAATGTTCCTTTGTGTTGCTTGATTGGGGATGATGCAAAATGGTAGCTACCTATTCTTTTTGTTCTATGTTATGCCGACCCAAAAATATTCTTCTTTGTGACTCTTATGTGACATTCTTCCAGTTATACTACCTTTAGGGGGATGATGATAGTGTCATTTGATTGTGTTGGCCCCTGATTTATTAGATCCCTTCATGTTCATTTTTCATGTGTTTCATTTCCCTTGGCTTTTCCTTTCTTGGGGGCATCTCATAGTGGAAATCTTTCTTGTGCATGTATGTATGCTCTATTAAATCCATATCTCCCGATAAGGCGTTTGCAATCACTTTAACATGGTGGCATACACTCTACTCCTTGTTTCACATTCTGCACACACACACACCAAAAAAAAAAAAAATACAATCCCTCTTGCAGATGGCTAAGGAAACAATGTTTTTCTTGTGTTCATCTTTTCATTATAAATGTATCATGATCCTATGCATTATTCATCGAATCCCTTAATGGATACAATGTTTTCCTTAAGGATTGATCCTCCTTTTCTAGATCCCTTAATGGAGACAATGTTTACCTTATGGAATGATCTTCCCTTCTTTTATCCCTTTGGATACAATGCTTTCCTTAGGCATGATCATCCTTTTTTTTATCTCTTAACACAGACAATGTTTTCCTTAAGGATTGACCCTCTTTGATGGGTTGACTAGCATAACACAACTTTCTAGACTATCAATTCTATATTTTTTAGTTCTTTCTCTTTGCATGATCCATAGTAAGGAAATAAATTACTAGGCTAGTGGTCTCTCTCTCCCTCTCTCTCTCTCTCTCTCTCTCTCTCTCTCTCTCTCTCTCTCTCTCTCTCTCTCTCTCNGTGCTCTCTCTCTCTCTCTCTCTCTCTCTCTCTCTCTCTCTCTCTCTCTCTCTCTCTCTCTCTCTCTCTCTCTCTCTCTCTCTCTCATCTTAGTTTTTTATTTGATGAAGACTTAAGTCACTCTAGGGATTAATGTATATTTGTCTCCTTTACCTTGATAGGATCATTCTTATGCATTGATATACTTTACCATGAGAATGAGTTTGTCTTAAAATCTCACTAAAGTGGGCGCTAAATGTATTGTCGTAAAAAGCTAGCACCCATAATTGGATTCTTTATTGTGACCTATTAGACCCCATTTTGGTGATTTTGAGGTCTGAATGTTTGTTATGCTTGATCCTAGAAACCTATTTTTTCTCCTCTCCCATATTTTCACACATCCTAACACCCATTTCAAATTTTGGGTCATTCTCTTAGGAACATGATGTCTTAGATGCCCTATTCCCACACATTTTGGCCCAAATTTGGCCCGAATCCCTATGTCAAGATGTTGATGGTAAAAAAACATATTGGTTAGCTTGGATTATTTTTGAACCCTCAAATGATAGATTGAGTATATAAAACTCTATCTCTCCTCATTTTGGTATACATTCACAGTCTACAATTTTGCAATGAAGTTTTCATAAGGCATTCAAACAATCAAGCAATCAAGATAAATTGAGCAATTGGATTAAAGATTTGAAGGCAAGCATCCAAGATCTAGTTTCTTCAAGTCTCCAATTATTCATTCCAAGGAAATATTCTCTAGTTCAATAAATTTTCTCTCTCATGATGGCCAAGTGGAGGAATTCTTAATCAAGCAAGAAGATCCTTCCTTCCATCTACATTGTTTCTCCTTAATTACAAGTGATTGTCAAGCATATCTACATTTAAGATATAGGTGTGGTGTTCATAGATCCATATATTGGTGAGGGAACCCTTGATTCATATTCTATATTCCAAGGTCATCTCCTTGATTCCAAGTATATCCAAGCATCTTTATGGGTATGATAAATTTCTACATCTATCCATGAGGGTTTATGAAAGGTGAATCAAACATTTACCTTTTTACATACTTTCCTTTATGCAATTTAATTTCATTTTAAAGGTTTATTCCTAAATAAGGAGTTGAGAAAGGAAAAACCCTTTATCCAACCTTCTTCCTCATTTTTTTTTGTTAAGGAATAAGTTACAGAGTTGTTAGATGAAATCCAGAAAGATTGGGTGTTGTCGAAGCATCCCTCAAAGTTTCAGGCAAAAACACCTAGAATAGTATGTATATTTTCCCATATTCTAAATAACGGGACATCTATTTCTCCATATTCCCTACAAGTCAGGGTCAAATTTCACTTCCAGGTCAATTCTTCTTTCTGGATCCCATTTTTTTATATTGCAGGTTTCTGGTAGTCTATATCACTGTTCTTTCCATTTTTTCAGGTACTTGTCTATCTTGCCATCTACATTTCATATTTTCTATAATTTTCATTTTCATCAATAAATATTTAGTGAAGGATCATTTTCTCATTCAGCGCTTATGTCTCCTATTGAGCCTACTGTGGCATCTTCCTTCTGAATGTGTAATTGTGAAAATAGAGGTGTGTCTTCCTATTTTCTCCTGCCTCCATATTTTTATTATTCAATAGCTTAGATTTATTTTCATTTAAGTGCTTTGTATTCACACTTAAGTTTTAATCTCAATTAATTAATTGATTCCCCTAGCTCACCAGAATGCTAGTTTAGTGAGTTGGTGGAAGGGTCAATTCGCTCCTTGGGATTTCATCAATCTCAAGGATGGTGAATTCCCTTCTCCATATTTTTGTGAACCAAATGTGAATCCTTCTACATCATCTTCTCCCCCTCTGTTGGGTGATAGTCTATCTTTTAATATGGTAACCATCACTCTTATCTCACCCCCTAACCAAAGGATGTGTAACATGGACATTTATATTACACCTTCCAATACCCCCCTATTGTTTAGATCCTTTTCCCTTGTACATCTTTCCACAAATCAACAAAAATGTTGTGAGAGGAATTATGGTTGATCTTTCATGAGAGTGGATGCTATTTCAAAGTTCATCTTTATTAACTAGTCACACTGCATGAAATATGATGAGTGTTAGGCGATCATCAAAACTCATAATAGAACTATATATCATCCCTTGGTATCTCATGGGGAACTTTTTTAGATCATTTTTGGCCTACTCCAGAAGGGCCCTTGCTTCCCCAACATGATTTTTTATTCAAGGATTATCACAAGTATACGACCAAGGAACTTTCTTATAAATATATAGCAGATGTGGCCCCTCTCATATTCTTGCCTACATCTCATCCCAACCTTTTTGTGCAACATTATCTACCCTATATTTCCACTTCATCAGTGGCTAAAGGAAAGAGTAATTTGCAGTGGAAGCATATGCATCCACCGAAGACTTGTAGTCTCTAGCAGTGCATTCTATTCATGTGAATATGCCTAGTGAAAACAAAGGAGCTCATGTTGTAAAGGTCCAAGGCCCACCCTCAATTTTAGCTATCCATCCTAGAAAAGATCCACATCTTGTCATTTATGGTAAGGGTAATAGGTCATTGTGTGCTCATCCATCTCCTTTGGAACCTAGTTCCTAGCCTTTGAGGGTACCCCTTGTTCCTCTGACCACTCTTAGAGAAAAATGAGGAATGGAACATATAGTTGAATCAGCAATTACCATGTCGATAGCACCTCCTACCTCATTGGTAGGTCCTTATTATTTTTTGATCATAGCATCAACAGCCTCCCCAATGAAGTAGGATGTTACCAAACCTTTACAGGCTTCTTATCCTAGTGTGCACCTACACTATAACCAACTTGTGCACAAGTGTAATAATCATTGATAGGTTAGGGCCTTGGATCATGAGGCTTTTGTTAATGTGGATACTGAATCTTTATTTCATGTATTTGTGTCGCTTGTGTCTACACCTACATCCATAACACATATCCATATCTTAATTTTTCTACCTACTTCTCTAGGGGTGAATGGTGGGCCTCACCGTAAGTGGGTCCAAATTTTCATCTCTCCATCCCAAGAGACCTTACTCATTACTTTATTTTCCAATATCTCTTTGTTTCCTGAACCAATTAACATACTTCATACATAGGTGGTGTCTAATGTAGTCATGTCTACCTAGCCATCTTCCCACCATCATCATATCTTTCCATGGCTTCTCAAGCCTGCTACAATGGATCTAAGGGTTTATCCTCCATCATTTAAGAGAAAGTTTAAGAAGGGCCCCATGCTTGATTTATACCATCATAAATCTAGTTTGGCAGATCCTTTATCTATTTTAGTACTTTTTATAGAGAATGATTCAAGTTTTCTCCTAAATTCATCACCGCCACATTCATAGAGATTTGTGATGTGGCCCCTTCAGTCTTACCTTATGTCAAATCACCTGCATCTTATGAGGCATGCATTTTCAAATCACTCAAGGATAGTGTGCATTGACAATAATATTTACATGATCCCTCACACTTTCATTAGTGGAAATTTTGGATAATAATATTGAGGTGGAAGCATCCTTGGCCCTACTTATTTGTGAGGCACATGGGGATACCTTAGAATCCATTCCCCTTAATTCTCTACTTCCCTCCCCATATGATCAAGATAGGGAGGATGAGGACTAGGTTGTAGAGGACCTCTAAGGCAAATCCTTCTTCTTCATTAGTAGATTAGAGCATGCATGTATGTGTTCTCTTGTGATTTTTTTTAATGTTGTTCCCTTGCAAAGGAACCAATTTACTCCATTGGTACTTGGAAACAAAGGGTTATATTTTGTACACTTCTATGTGTTATCTTGTTCTTCAATCTATTGTATCTTTATTTTCAACTTTTAGGAACAATGCAAAGTGTTGGGGGAATTCAGGCCTTCTTCCATGTTGACCCAAATTTTTATTTTTCTTTGTCATCATGTTCTCTTCTTCAGATCAAAAAACCTAGAAATTATTATGAAACACCCATATGCAATTATTAAATAAAAATTCACTACTATGGGTTCTGACATCAAATGATTGAATCCCCTTACCTCTTCTTGTTTTGTTGATGTTCTGAGTATCATATGTCACCTATTGTGGTATGGCATTCCCTAGAAACATCTTGTAATATTGACATGCCACAATATATTTTGTCTCCTTAGAATGAATCATGTTCCCCTCTACACAACATGTTCCATTCTATGAGGGGGGCTATTATCTTTATATCATTTGCATTTTCTAAAAAGTTAAAAAAGAATAATCTATTGTATCAGCCTCTGGGGTAGCCAATCCACCTATCAAAATATTTTTCTGTCATACGACCATCCAAGATTTCTGTCTATACCAGTGCAAATATTTCATTATATCATATGGCCACCTAGCACTACTACCTATACCAGTGAAATCTCTCTCCCTATTGTATGATAATCTAGCATAAAATAAATTTCTACTCATATCAATATGATCTAAATTTTCCCTATCATACGACTATCTAACATTTGCTACTTTCATCACCGCAATAAAAAATTGCCCTATCATATGGCTATCTAGTATAACACAACTTGTCACCATATCGGCGTAATCTTAGTGATCACTATTTCCCAGTCTGCATCTTATTATCATCATCTCTTTCATCTAGCAAGTTTTTCTATAAATTACATGTTATAATTTGATCTCACAAGAATTCAGATCTTTTCCTTGTGGGAAACTCCATGTGGACAGAATGTTATGCTTCCCCTTCGTGTCTTAGGTGGGTTTTTCTTTATCTGCTTTAGCTCAGTAATGATATACTCACCAAAGTGGGGGGAAATATAATGTCATAAATTAGACCCCATGCAATTCTTCATCACATAATCCCTCTTCTTTATCCAAAAATCAAAATTCCATCTAGGCCTCCAATCATCCCTCTTGCCTTTTCATCTCCCTTATTTGGATTCTTGATCGCATGACCTATTTGGTTTAGGTGGCATACAATTCATAGAGATATGTGTATAGCATGCATTCATCCCACAAATCTATAGACTAAAAGTGATTTTTGAGACATTACACCTTCTATCGTTGGCAATGTAATACCCCCTTAGACAGTCCACTAACGCAAGGAATCCTTTGGCCATGTTTAAACTCCATCTTGGCCTCATTTTCACTCTCTTGGTCATTTGAATTTGTCTCACACACTCTTTGAACACTTTCATTCACTCTCTTGAGCTCTCATCCACCATTATTAACAATTTATAGCTTATTGTGCTCACTGTATTGCAACTTCAACACTTTCCTTCATGCACACAAGCTCATCTTTGCTTTTCACCCATCAAGCTTTGTTTTTGTGGCTTCAAAGGGGAGTAATCTTTCTCTCACTCATCTTATTTAATTTATCATATTGTAGCTCTTATTATTTTCTATATTTTTATTATCATTTTATCATTATTAGTTTATCTATTATTGAATCTATCATATCTTGATTGTTCATGGAGGTTGTAACACCAGAACAGGGGTTTGACTTTAACAGGTCTCAAAAAAAAACTCAACACTTTTCTTATTGTCTTATGTGCAATTTTTGAAAGAGGAGATGACTTAGTGACCTTCAATTCTTCTACCTCCATTTGTGAGGGTTCGTTCCTTCCCTTCTTTTTATTTTTATTTTTTTATCGGTAAAAGGCCAAAGCCATATATTTTATTAATTTTTTTAAAATAAATACAAAATTCTCCATTCATTGTGGGCATTGGTAGGAAAGAATGGAGAAGAAAACCTCTAGTCTTGCCTAGGACCAAGGTCCATATCATAAAGGTACATAGAAGAAAATATGAGGGAATTCCCTCATTTACAAAAACAATGAAGGCCTACCTTCATTTATTATATACAAAAATTCTAGATTATTAACATAATGGTATTACATATGTTCTAATTTTGGTGGTTTCTTGATTGCCCCTTCCAGTTGGCATGATTTCAAAAGATAGCATCCCTATATTCCGAAAAGGCACAAGTCATCGGTTCTCCTTACAAATTTTGTTGTTCATACACACATTAGAAAAAAAAAATTGTAGAAACCCTATTTAATCATACTAATTGATTAGCCTTTAAGTGCAAAAACGAATAAAAATAGGCAAATAAGAAGCCTAGTATTTGTAAATTTAAGCATTGTTTAGAGAAGCATTCTTCTCTCAGAAATTTGAGCTTAGTAAAGCCTATCCAAATTACTAAATTGGAAACTGTTTAAGTGCTAACCTCCAATTTGACACTTGATCAGGTACTATTGGGTGGAGTGGTAACATAACATTAATGTTGGGGAAGGTTGTAAGAGCACATTTTGACTTGAAACTAATAAAAGCATTCTTATCTGATTAACCATCTAAGGAGTTGTGTTATGCCCTGCATCCCCGTCCTTAAATTTTGTGCACAAAATGTTGGGTCCCCCTTTTTTTATTTTTCCGCTTCTTGCTTACGGCTTTGCCCGTCTTTCTTTCCCTATTGTTTTCTTTCTCTGGGGTTTTCTTCCCCATTGTTTTGTTTTGTTTGTTTGGTTTTCCACCTCCGGGACTCCGGTCCTGGAGGCCGTTCTTCGTCGGGAGCCAGACTCCGAACTCTGAGATTCTTTGCCGCGATGACCGAAAGGTCATCGTCGCAAGGAATCCTCGGGCCTGGGATCCAGAGGTTTTGCTTGTTTGGAGATTGCCGGAAGGAGGAGGATTACCCTTTTTTACCACGGATATAAATAGAACTTATCTGTCACTTTCACTTTTACCGCGATTAAAACTTTCGAGTACTTAGAGCGATTTCAAAGTGATTAATAGAGCAATTGTAGAGAGTTAGTGATAATCAACGCTTAACATTTCCAGTCATTTTTAGGAAATTATGGGTGCTTCGTGGTGGCGATTGTGACCGTCTGACAAGCTATGGCTGTTGCAGAGCTCTTGTGGTAGTAACTCTTTCCTTTCCTCCACCTTCTGCGTTCTCAGGTTGGTCTTCCCATTCCCGCCTCTCTGGTTTTCTTCCATTTTGTTTGTTTTCCTCTGTTTGGTTTGTTTTTTCATTTTCTCTGTTTGGTCTGTTTGTTGTTTTCTGGTTCTGCCGCCCGTTGGTGGGTCAGCTCTGCCAGAGGTTTGTCCGCCCCCTGTGCAGAAATGGTCCATTTGTAAATATGTAAATAGCTGTATATATATTTCTACCTTGCCTGGTTTTCTGTGGACGTCCTCCCGCATTGTATATGTATGTATATATGTATATATTTGTATATAGTCTTTATATATCCCTCCATTTCTATGTGTATATCCTTTGGCCTTGATGTATATCCTTCTGGGTGGCTTGACAAGCTGGTCGAGTCACCTATGTTACTGATTTTCCACCCGTGAACTCGCTTCGGGGTAGAAAACCACCTGTTTGAAACTCGGCTCTCGGCTGATTTTGAATAGGAAGTTTTCTCTCTCTTCCATGAAGTTTGTCAGAACCTCATTTATGTCCCATGCTCACAATCAATTCTAGCCAAGTGGCCTTCACTTTTCGCACGTTCAAACAGTTGGCTCCGCCGTCATCACCATAACTTCTATTTAATACCTACCCATGTGGCACCCACGTGGGCTTGATGATTTGCCTTTTGCACGTCTTCGCCAATGGTTACTTTTCTAGGATCCGGGTCTCTTACCATCATCCATCCCGTGTCCTTACCAAGTGTGATAATATCCCCGGACCTAGATGTTTAGTAACTTCAAGATAACATGATGCTTGTACTTTTTGGGACTTTTGTAATGGAACTAACTTTTCAGGGAATGCAGGCATCATGGTGGTAAGATCTCCAGACCCCAGAATATTTGTTTGATTATACGTCCTGACGGTCACTTTGCCTTGCAGGTTCCCGGAGTTCATTTCCCGAACATGTCTGAAGCATCCGCATCCTCCCCGCCCGGAAGTCTAGAGCTTCCTTCTATGAAAACTACCAGGGCGGCAGTGAAGTCCAAGATGGAGAGGGCCCTGGAGAAATTGCCCATGACCATGAAGTTCATGCAAGACAATATTATTATGGGCTCAAAGATTGAGTCCAAGGTCAAACTTCTTACTGACACCAGCGTCGGTACATGGCCAGAAAGCGACAGGCTGGAGATAAGTTGGCAATCAACGTCGGAGACTCCAGAATCCTCAAGGTGGCTTGTTTTCTGTGCTCTGTGCAATCTCCAGAGCTTATCCTAACACTGGCCACAAATTACAACTCCGTTGTTCGGGCTGTTATGCTCACAGCCACGGAACCAACCAGATACCCTACTCCTCTGGTATCCCTCGACCCAGACACATTCCAGGCTGGACTAAGAATCCCACAGTTTGATAAGGCCTCAGTGGTTACAAGGACTGGTGCCTTGGCCCAATTCACATAGCCGGAGGATGTCGCCCGGGTATACATGAATACCCATTGGCTCAAGGTTCCAAAGAGGGACCCTAAAAGGATGAAAATAGAAATTCCCCACTCCGAGTTCAAAGAGAGCATTCAGATGGGAATAATAGCATTGGCACGGGTCTTTGGGAAACCCTCCACCCAAGAATTTTCTAGATGGATGTATTACTTCCTCCTTGGCATCTCCACCAAAGGAGGATACTTCGACTGGGCGACAATAATCTCCAACCATGTCGACTCCCAGTTCCTTCAACTGGACGGGAGAAAGAAGTTCTATATGAGTTCTTATGTTTTCTAGGCCCTAGCACAGCAGAGGCCCCACGCCCATGGCCTACTCACAGATGGCGTGCTCAAGATTGGCCCAGGACAGAAGGCACTGTGGGACCATTTCCCACAAATTCAATGGGAGGCCAGCTTCCCCATTTTTTGCTGGGTAAACGATGCGTTCACTATCACCTGCTCACACCTACCCGGGACGCAAGATACTGCCTATCCTCAGAGGTGATGAATTTGGTCTAGAGTTATGGACATTATTACATCCAGTTTCAACAGCACACTTACATTAGGGTCACCAGCTTCTCCGAGAAACCCTACTTATTGCCCAAACACTGTGGGGACAAGATCGTGCTCTTGGAATACTGTAGGCAACTGATGGAGGTGCATACCCTCTTTGCCCTCAAAAAGATACCCAACATCCCATTCCCAATCACCTATGGGAATTACACATGCATTCTGGCTGCTGCAAAAGAAGCGGACAACGAATTGAAGAGCTACAACTTGCAAGAATTTTACTTGGCGCGAAAAAATTTTGATCCACAGGGAAAGATTACAACGGCACTGCCCCAGGCTTCGGAGCCCCATCACACTCACATAGAGGACTTCTGGAAAGATTGCCAAGATGACATGGAGGTATGGAGCTGAAACTATGTCAGGATGACGGCCAGCATGATGCAAAAGCTGAAACTCTGGAGGTTCCTGGAGGACTTCTCAGATGCCGCCCCCACTATCGACCCCTAATACAAGGCCAAGGGGATAGATAAAATGACTCTTCCACCGGTAAATTGGGATGCCTAGGAAGGGCCTACAATTAAGGACTTCACTCGAGAGGTGGTCGAGCAAAGTCACACCTATTTTAAGAGGGTGTGTCCCAGAAGTACCCGCCAAGCAGCCCAACCAGCACCAAAATTAACTCTGGGGGCCGGGACTTCTTCGCAGAGGATGGACAAGGGAAAAGAAATAGATATGACCCCTTTCACGTAGGAAGTCCCTATAAAGGAGCAGATCAAGCAATTAGTGGTAGCCTCTCAGCAGATGAGGGAGCAATTAATAACACGGCTGGCCACACCACCACTCATGGCTGGGCCAATTCATCCCTCTTCCTCCCCGTCGCTGGCATCCCTAATGGTGAAGGCAACGGGGGTGGATCCCATGGAAGCAGCAGCAATAAGAGATGCGGGGCCACCTTTGGATACCCAGAGAAGGAAGAGACCTGGCCAGAAACCTAAGGCAGATCTGGGGTTGGGTACATCCCAGGCCCCACAAGTAGAGATCCTCTCTTCTAGTTCCCCGAAGCCGAAGAAGGAAACAGAGCTTGCTGAAGTCCCGTCTAGTCCCCTTCCGCAGGGAGAATTCGATGATGTTTTACATCTAACAAGTTCAGAAACTTACAAGGGGACATTAGATAAGCAGGGACAGAGGTCCCCAGAGCAGAACAAGAGGCTACAGAACAAGAAGATATTGAACAAGAGCCTGCACAGGAACAAGAGCAGTAGGTAGAAGAAAAATAGCCAAAGCTAGAGATTGCCTCTAGGGTGCAAGCAATGCAAGGTCTGGGAGTGGACCAACAAAAACAAGGTGAAAAAATGGCATCCGATGGGGGAACTGGACCTTTGGGAATAACCACAACCCCAGCCGCCACATTCCAAGGGCCACTCCTGGGAGCGACCTTCAGGCAGGTGATTACAGCGGCCCAAACTTTGAATCTCATCCCAACACCTCCCCTACTGCCAAAAGATATACCGATGAAAGAAGAAGCCTCGGCAGTAGAAGAAGAGCAACAAGAATAGTGTGAAGAGTAAATCCCCGAGGAAGCCTACCAAAGTCCAGACGCAGTAGTCGATACAGAGGACAAGGTCGAGGAGATAGAGGTTGCTGAAGAAAATGTTATTACAGAGAACATAGGGGAGGGGATAGATGAGGTCCACGCCACTGAGGAGCAACAGCCACAGGGCACCAGGGAGGAACTAAGGGAATAGATTATTGCAGAAAAACCACCCCTGCCACCTCAATGGTTAGTGGAGAGCAGAAAAAGAAAGGCTCCAACCACTTGACCCAGAGTTCCCCTCTCCCTGGCCGAAATGATGGCCCAAGTCCAGGCCCCACCAAAGGCCAAGAAATCCTGGACAGTTCATACTCTTTGAACTGGGCCGGGCAGAGAAACAGTCGCCATTGTGGCAACACCTCCCCCGGGCGCCAATGAAGCAACTGCAGAGCCCGGAGATTACAGCATTGCTGAGGTATCACTAGGCAAAAGGGGAAAGCAGGGTGAGGTGGATTTGCTGAAGGAGGCAGCCAGGGTAGTAGAGGACCGTTATGAAAAGGAAGCCCAAAGGCTCAAAGAAAAAAAGGCGAGAAATGCAAACATTATGGTTTTGCTTACTGAGTTGGCTCGACCCATTAATGTCGCCCCTCCGGAAGCTTCCACATCCAAAGATCTACCGCAAAGAGACATAGACTCCCTGCGAGCAATGAAAAAGAAGGCCCAGGCAGTCGACAAGTGGGTCACCTTGCAAATAGGAAACACTCAGCGTTTCCTGGTATCCACCCTCCCAAACTTATATGCGGCCCGGAGTGTTATACACCAGGCAAAGACCCTTGTTGACCTGTGGGAGGGCGATATGGAAAACTACCAAGCATGGAAGGTAGAGCTTGAAGAACTCCTCGGCCTGGGAGAAGAAATGGTTTCTGAATCTAGAATACTGGGGGAAGAATAATTTGATTTTGTGAGAACCCAACACTCCAGACTTGACCTCACATTGGAGGTAATCAAGCAACTGGTGGAAACTCTACATGAGAAAATTAATGCAGTAAAATATTCTTTCAATTTATACAAGTCCTTTGTAAAAAAGATTTCTGGGGCTGACCCCCTCAGGATAGACACGTGCACACCGGAGGACTCAGTTTTGGGGAATTTTGATGAAATGATGGAGTCCCATTATCAGTTCCCGGAAGGAATAGATGGTGCCCAAATGGCGAGATTAACTCGTATGGTACTTAGTGGTCACGACGCGGAAAAAATGGCCGATGAGTTTAAGGGGAATGTTCCAGACCTATGGGAACAAATTGAAGTGGCTAAGTACCGAAGGGCCACCCTAAAAGATGTAGATGAAGATGGCATCTCCTGCCTCCTCCAGGCTTTCAGTGATAATAAACAACCTTGAGCTTTCTCCAGAGGCCAGGGGAACTCCAACATTGAGTATTGTTTATTCTTTTGGGGATGAAAGTTCCCGGATCCCGGAGTCCCAGATCCAAGATTTTGTATTCTTTCAAGTGATCTTTGTCCCGATCCCCGAGGCCGACCGATCACTTTTAGAAGCGGTTAATAAAGGCTTTAAGAGGGTGGTTGGCTACATCAAGGAGGCATCAACTTAACGATTGGTTTCTGACAGAATGGTCTTCTCAAGGCGCCGCTCAGGGGTACACTTGGTACGTTGGAGACAGGGCACCACATTTTCCATTTATGAGGCATGTAGCCTCGATCCTCGGGGGACCTACTTTCTTCCTTCTCCTTCCTGGCTCTTTTCTCGAGGGTGATTCTTCCGCTGTATATTCTTGTCTTATTCTTCTGACATGTCAGACCTATTTTGTCTCAAGGTCTTTAGTAAGGTGGCGCAGGTAGTACCAGCCCTCAGATATTGTATTTTATTAAAATATGATGTCAAATAGGGTTAGGGTTTAAAAGAGAATTTGTATAAATAGCCAGAGTGGCCCATTTCCAAGGGTCGGTGAAATTGATGATTTTGTTGTCCATAGCAATAGCAAAGTGATTTTTGATCTTAAGTTGCAGAGCTCAATGCTCCATTGTTTTGGGTTTTATATAGTTAGGTGCTCCCCTGGAGCCACCATTGTATCACACACCAGCGCTTGCTGGAAGGGACATTAATAAAGAAGGGAGAATTCTTGGCAATGATGTTGTTGGCATTCCTGCTTCTGAGTTAATGGTATTTCATTTTTTACGTTCTTTATGTCTTCTACTCTGATATGTTAAAATAGATTAACAACCTCTTTTCCCTCGCTACTGATGAAGTTCTAACTAATGGTTATGTATTTCTTCGGTATTTAGTGTAGTATGTCAGAGTATTATTGATGTTCTGAATGTTTGATCATGACTATAGTTAGATGAAGCGTTTCTAACCTTGCAGGATCTTTTTCACTTTATTTGCTAAGTATGGAATGCTAGGGAGAACCTTACCTTACTGAATCTCCAGAGAGGATGAGTTGAAAAAACCAGCTATCCCCCTCGAAAACAATCACCTCTCCCAACCGAGCCCCGCACTGATGTGACCCGACACCCAAGTGCTTGAAGGCTCAGGGAATTTAATTTCCCCGGACAACCTTTGCAGGCGGAGTTGGCCGGTTTCCCCAGAACCCGGTGACAACTTATGATTGTTGGCAGACCCGGTCAGCAAAACCCCGTCAATAAGTTGCTCTGACAATCCATTTGTTAGCTAATGTGCTTAAAATTAATGTATATGCTTTGATAATCCATTTTAATTTAGATCATTTTTAGTGTAGATATGCTTGGTTGTTATTTTTTTTGACCTTTGTTAATTTAGTGATTTAAAGAGTTTTACATATAAATTTGAATATGTCAATGCTTATATATATATATACATATACACATGCACATGTATATATATATACACATGTATATATATATACATACATATATATATATACACACACACATGTATATATATATACACACCTATATATATATATATACATACATACATATATATATATATATATATATATATATGTATATATATATATATACATATATATACGTATATGATGCAGGAGCATCCCA
>MU224993.1:1130890-1142114 GCA_018584345.1 Thuja plicata
CACTTTTCAGAATGGATACCATCGAATAGTACAACCATCACTAATACCCACTGATATTATGAAAGTATGAATACTATATTTTATTGAAATGTCGGAAATAGACTTAGGTACCAAGCCATAGAAGCCAGGACATCAAAATAGTCACCTTCCTTTTAATATACTAGATTTTGAGTAAGGCAAGATATTGGACCCGCAATGACCTTGAAAATTCATATCCTTGGGTACATTATGATTCATATACCTTAGTGGGAATATGGATCAGAAAATAGACAAGGAAATTGTGTCAAACTCACTGTAGTTTACACATAAAAAAGATCGAGATATATGCGGCTATCCACCCATAGTGGCAGCTCTTACCATAAACATCCAAGTTAGGTGAAATTTATAGGGTTATATGAAAAAATCACCATACGCAGAAAATCAAGAAAAACATTATGCCCCCAATCCTTGCAACTCTTTGTCTTTGCGCAGATGTTATTGAGTAACTAAGAAGACATAATAAATCATAAATTGAGAATCAATCCAATAAAATTTATAATTAATTAGATGCCCCAAGTTGAAAACATCATCAGGACATAAAAGAATCATAATCAATCCATTATCAAACTGTGTGTTTAAGTAGTACTTCGTTCATTCATCTGTCAAACACAGTAAAGCTCCATCAATCAGAAAAATTATAATACAAGAAATATGGTGTTCCATGTCTGTGCATTGGTAGGATAATCCATTCATGTTTGCAATCCAAAAGAGCTGTGTAGGAATGTTGTGAATGTTTAAATGTCATGTCCCATGTCGTCAAAAGACACCTTTGTTTGAGTAAGTGACATTGTTTTACATGTATTGAGAAACATTGTGTTTGTGAGGCAAACCATCCTAGAGCAACTTAGCAACCCTGACCGACCATGCCAACAAAGATGCCCCTAGTGCAAAATGACCTATTCCTTAAGACGTAAAGATAGACAAATCCCAAGCGAGGATAAGACAGTCATGTAGGAATATGAAGTCAGCGTATGAGCACAGGATAAATTATAAAGGCCTAGTATTAGTAGCGCATTGATAGATGGAGCGCAGAACACAAATGACACTTGATTGCCAGGTTTTCACCACTTGGAAAGATCTTTTTCCCATTCTTTTTGCTACCAAGATGCTTGTTTTACCAGGTGCTCACCAAGGCACTTTTCTCTTTTTCAATTTTTTTTTTTGCTATTTTTTCTTTTTTGAATGTTTTTGTAGTATCAAGGCGCCTGTTTACCAGGTTTTCACCAAGGATACCCATTTTGAAGGACCTTTTCCATTGTTTTTGGATTTCTTCAAGATCAATTTTCTGAATGTTTTTGGTGTTTTGCAAGAACTTTTTGGCTATACAGGCTCTGCTAGCCAAAATTTAAGCATAGAACCACTTCAAATGTAGAGTATTGATAGGATCGAGAAGAACGTCTCCCTCAGGTGTAGCTAACTGATAAGCTCCAGTCCCAAAAGTAGCAGTGATAACATAACGCCCCAACCAGTTAGGTTCAAACTTTCCTTTCTGCTCTCTGTTAGGCTGGTTCTTAGGATTCTCTTTCAGGACAAGGTCCCCCACTTCAAACTTGCGTGGTTTAACCTTCTTGTTGTAACCCGTGGACATTCTTGCTTGGTACACTTTGAGGTGATCAAACGCTTGTTGTCTGCGCTCGTCTAATAGGTCCAGAGAATTTATCCGATCAATGCGATACTGTTCATCAGTAACTAGTCCTTCTAGAGAGATCCGCAAAGATGGGATTTCAACCTCAATAGGTAGTACTGCCTCAGCGCCATAGACTAGAGCAAATGGCGTGGCTCCAGTTGGTGTTCTGATGCTTGTTCTGTAGACCCATAGTGCCAGATTTAGTTGTAAATGCCAATCTCTGCCAGATTTGCTCACAGTTCTGTGTAGGATCTTGAGAATGTTTTTGTTTGATGCCTCAGCCTGTCCATTACCTTGAGGATAATAGATGGAGGAGAAATGTTGAGTAATTTGAATCTGTTCACAGAGGTCATCAATGTCTTGGTTTTTAAATTGGCCCCCATTGTCTGTTACAATTGAAGAGGGTATCCTATATCTACAAATAATGTAGTTCAGAATGAACATAGCCACCTGTTTGCCAATGGCTTTGATTAGCGGCACAGCCTCGACCCACTTTGTGAAATACTCAGTGGCCGTAATGATGAACTTGTGTCCATTAGAAGAGTTGGGATATATCTGTCCGACCAAGTCAAAGGCCCATTGCTGGAATGGCCAATGTGTTATAAAAGGTATTAGCTCTCTGGCAGGAGCATGGATGAGATTTCCATGTGTTTGGAATTTAAGACATGCTTTGGAAAATTGAATAGCATCTTTCTCCATTGTAGGACAATAATAGCCTACTCTGAGAAGCTTTTTAGCTAATGAAAAGCCATTTGAGTGTGATCCACATACACCTTCGTGGACGTCCTTTAAAGCTAGATCGGACTCTTCTAGTTCTAAACATCGAAGAAGCGTACCATCGAGACTACGTCAATATAGGTTGTTATTTATGAGGACGTAATGCGATGCTATCCGAATCAGGGATCTCTTCTCATTTCTAGATAGATTGGCGGGAACGGTTTGATCAGAAAGATAGGCAATAATACTGGCATATCGGGATTGATTGGGAGTATTTAAGGCATAGATTACCTGGTATTTTGGATTAGCAAAAGCGGGATAGGATATCTCTTCCACCAAGAAGTCATAGAAAAATTGATGTTCCTCCATTTGTAACATGGACGCCAAGATAGCCATAGCATCTGCTGCTTTATTCTCTGATCTTGGTATATGTTGGAAGGTGACGAAGACAAATTATTTCTTCAAATCATCAACTAGTTGCTTGTAGGGCATCAATTTTTCATCTCTTGTTTGATATTCTCCGTTGATTTGATTGATAACTAGTTGGGAGTAACCATATATGTGTAGCTCAATGATCTTCCATTCTATGGCGAGCTTGAGACCGTTGACCAAGGCTTCATATTCAGAGATATTGTGGGTGCATGGAAACATTAATTTGTAAGATTTGGGAATCTTATATCCTTGTGGAGTAATGAAGAGAACCCCGGCTCCAGATCCTTGTTGAGTAAATGACCCATCAAAGTACATCATCCATGAGTGTTCGGTGAGATGCATTATTGTTTCATTAGGGAATTCAATTAATAATGGTGTATCATCCTGGAATGGTGAATCAGCTAGTTGGTCTGCAAGTACCTGTCCTTTGATATCCCTCCATTCAACATACTCAATGTCAAACTCACTTAGAATGAGGACCCATTTTTCCAAACGGCCTGTCAATGTTGTTCTGCTTAAAGGATACTTCAGAGGATCAATTTTAGCAATGAGTTTGACGGTGTGTGAAAGCATGTAGTGTCTTAATTTCTGTGATGCGAAGACAACTGCTAAGCATGCTTTCTCAATAAGGCTATAATTGAGCTCATAAGCGACTAGAGTTCTACTAATATAGTAGATATCTCACTCCTTCTTTGTTTCATCCTCTTGTGCCAGTAATACTCCTAGTGATGTAGCTGTAGCTGAAATATATAGGAGCAAAGGTTGCCATGAATAGGTGCCATAAGAATTGGTGGAGCAGCCAGGTACGCTTTTAATTCTCAGAAGTTGGTTTCACAGTGTTCATCCCAGTTGAATGTAACCCCTTTATGTAGTATCTTAGTAAAGGGTTGCGCCTTATCTGCAAGTTGGGACATAAATCTCATGATAGACTGGAGTCTCCCTTGTAGTGTCCTCATTTGGCTGATATTATGAGGAGTCATTTCTAAAATAGTTTTTACTTTTGCGGGATCTACCTCGATTCCCTTTGCTGATACTATGAAGCCTAGGAGCTTCCCTGATTGAACCCCAAAGGCACATTTCTTTGGATTGAGTCAGAGTTGGAACTGCTCCATGCGATCCAAGATTTTTCCTAAATTTGTAATATGAGTACCCCTTTCTTTTTATTTAGCCAGCATGTCATCGACATAGTCTTCCATGTTCTTGTGCATCATGTCATGGAATATGGTTGTCATAGCTCTTTGATATGTTGCTCTGGCATTCTTTAGCCCAAATGGCATGACGTTCCAGCAAAATGTGCCCCATTCACATGTGAATGCAGTTTTCTCTTGGTCCTCAGGGGCAATCTTGATTTGATTATAACCTGAGAATCCATCCATTAAGGAATACATCTGGTAACCAGCTGTAAGGTCTATAATCATGTCAATATTTGGTAGGGGGGAGTCATCCTTCGGACATTCTTTGTTGAGGTCCCTGAAGTATGTGCAGATCCTAATAGATTTATCAGTTTTAGAGACAGGGACCACATTGGAGATCCAAGCTGCATAGGCAATGACCCGAATGAATCCATCTTTTAAAAACTTTTCTAATTCTTCTTTCACCAGTAATGCAACATGAGGATGCATTTTTCTAAGTTTTTGTTTCATGGGCTTGATCCCGGGAGCTATAGATAAGTGATGCATAATGAGATTGGGATCCAGCCCTAACATATCCATGTAGGACTAGGCAAAGTCGATCTTCTTCTCCTTCAGGAACTCTATGAATTGTACCTTTTCCTCTCCTGATAAAGAATGTGCCAAATGAACTATCTGAGGATCTTCAACTGTGCCCAAGTTCACCGGTTGTGTTGGTTCAATTAATACTGAAGATCTTTCCTGAAAGTGTTCAGGGAGGATATCAAGAGTCTCATCCTTTGGTGCCTCTGAGAGGTTTTCACCATCGGATACATCTTTTTTCTTTACTATTTTGGATCTGATACTGCCACAGAGTGGTTTTCACCATCAGTCCACTTTTTCTTTTTCTTTTTCAATTGGTGACTAAGAAACGTGATATCCTCCTGTGACATGTTCTCACTCCTTGCATTGGTGGAAGAGGGGTGAGGTTCACAAGCATTAAGGTAACAAACTAGGGAGTGGTCATTGGGAAAGTTGAGGATAGGGGTAGGATCTATTTCAGTCCAATCAATGAGGTTTGGAAGTACCAATTTTAGGGAGTTAGATTCTGAGAAGGACAGCATTGTGTTAGCATCAAAACTGTTAACCGACATGACATGGTCTGTTAAGTTAGTGTCTTCGATGTCTAGGTCAATAAGAGCAAGATCGTTGTTAAAAGGGTCATTGTCAGGCATATATGGATCAAACTCTAGTGACTCATTAGTAGATAACTCATCATCATCTCTTTGTAAAAGGAGGCTTCTTGCTTGTATCCTATGAAATTCTCGTAGAGTTATATATTCACCAGTCAATGATCAGAGGAAGGAACTCTTCTACTTCAAGAGGATTAGTGTCGTGGATAGGGACGTCAGGTCGTCTACTAGGAGCTGCGGATGCTGCAAACATGTGAATTGTGTCTATCCCAATTTCTTCAGAAGCAATGGATAATCGATCATACTCATAGTCATGAGAGTCTGTGACATCACCATCAGATCTATTCAGATACTCAGCAATGTTTATTTGATGGACTCGATTAGCTGCTTGTAGATCAAAGTGAGGTAGATCTAGGATATGTGTAATAGTGACCAATTGCCCCCAGTTAAGGTGTAAATTCTATGGCTGGGGTTCCTCTTGAGTGATCGTAGCTATGGTGTCTCCGACCTCTTGAATGGGAGGTTGTGCTATCAAAGGAGTGTAAAGATCCTGTGGTACCTCAAAGCTAGACACATAACATTCTCCTTGATATTTAGGATTCTCTGTACCAATATTTAGTAATCTCTCATAAGTCCATGGTTCCAATACTATCTCATATGTTTTATCACTCTCTACTTCAGAAGGTGGACTCTGTTTGGAAGGAGGTTTGTTAGTTTGAGTATTGAAGCCTAATCCTGTTTTATCTCTGTTGAGGCAAAAATCCATGGGTATAGGTTCAATGATCCCTTTTCCTGTGTCATTTAGAGGTCCTTTTGCTTTGTATCCCATTTGTTTGAGGAAATCATATCCCTTTCCATACTGTTCTGGGGATATTTTTACATTTTTGACTTCCGAGTCCACTGGTTCTCCTTTGTAAAGCCAATTTAAGACTACCTGCTCTTCTGTGTTATCTAAAGAAGACATGGATGCCTTTATCATACCAGTAGCCTTATGTACTTTTGGTTCTTGTACTGCGAGAGGTGTGAATTTTGGTGACGGTTTTCCATAGGATCTTGGTGATACTGGAAGCTTTGTTAGGGAGGGAGTAAGGTCCAACTTGTATTCTCCCATACCTGTTTCTTGAAGTTTTATTGTCTTGCTAAAGCCTTTCATGACCATGTCCTTGGTAGTTTCAGGATTAACTGCATCCATAGCCTCCTTTTTGTGTGGGATCATGCTACCTGCTTTAATATTGTTGCAAGCATAGTTGGCATCCGCAGGAATTGTCACCTCTATTCCATTATGTGGGAATTTGATGCATGGATGATAGGTGGATGGTACAGCTTGCATCTCGTGGATCCATGGTCTCCCGAGTAGCATGTTGTAGGCTAGTGGTAGATCCAGAACTTGACATATAACATCTCTTTCAATTGGTCCAATTCTGACGGGTAGACAAATAATACCTCGGGAAGATCTCTCTTCCTCATCATATGCTTTGATAGTTATTTTATTTCTAGAGTCAATTGTTTTCTCTAAGAGGCCTAGCCTCCTAACAAGATCCAGTGTACAAATATTTAATTTGGCGCCTCCATCTATCAATACACATCTAACATGGGATTTATGAATAAGAACTTCGATATGGAGGGGTTGATTGTGTGGATGGATCAATGATTTGTCATCCTCCTCAGAGAAGGAGAGATAATGTGGCGCTGAAATATGATTGACCATTGCTTGGAATTTGTTTATGTCTATATCCTTTAGAACATTAGCAGCATGAAGGGCCTGTTCTAAGATTTATCTATGCACAGTGGATATTTTGAGCAATTCGAAGATGGAAATTTTGGCAGCAATTCTTTGCAATTGATCCACCAAGTCATATTTTTCTCTGGGAATAGTGACCACATGTTTTGCTCCTGGTTCAGGTATAGTGATAATAGGAACATTGGGTGTAGATGTCTGTTTTGGAGGTCCCTTGATTGTAACCTGAGCTTGGCTCCAAGTTACAGCATTTGTGGAAGATGAGGCTCCTTTGACGGTGACCATGTTGATAGATTCATTTTTAATGTTGAGCATATTGATCACATTGTCATTTTTGGAATAGGTGTAGTTTACCTCATTACCTTTCCCTTTGGATGTTTCTCCTTGATTGTAATTGGGAAATGGTTTATTAAATGCTGTGTGATCTTCATTTGTAGTGTGTCCATCTACCTTGATCTTACCCCCTTCAATGAGGTCTTGGATAACATGTTTGAGCTTTAGACAATTATTTGTCTTGTGTCCCTTGTTTTTGTGGAAGACACAGTAAGAGTTATCATCCCACCATCTAGGTTCAACCATTGGTTCCCAAGGTTTAGAATCAGGAATTGTAAGGACTTTGTTATCCACCAATTTTTTTAAGACGGTCTCAAGAGGTTCTCCCAAAGGTGTGAACGTCCTTTGGGGTTTTGAATTCCATGTTCATCCTTTGTCATTATCATTGTTGGCTTTAGGAATGGGAGGTGTTATTTTAGCCTCCTTGCTTGTTTGCATACCATTGGTAAGATTGAATGCTTCGGTTTTAGAATTAATGTTGGATGCATCAACCACTCCGTCATTAACAACATTTTTGTTTTGCTTCCACCATTTAGGTTTGGAGTTGGAGCTACTGCCTTTGTTTTCATTTTGAAGGTTGATCTCCCCCTTTTTAACCATGACCTCTTCGATACGGAGAGAATTCTTAATCATCCTATCAAAGCTAGGAGAATCTTGCATTTGTAGAGCATAGCTCAATTCCGGTATGAGATTATTAACAAAGATCTCCATCTTTTCCGTCTCAGGGATGACTCTGGAATATCGTGCAAAGATCTTCCTCCATCTTTGTAGGAAGTGCGTAAAGGATTCTCCCATTTTCTGCTTGGTATTACATAGATCCATCATGGTGACATCATGCTGGATGTTGTAGGAGTAATGTTGAATAAACCGTTGCATTAACTCCTCAAATTTTTTGACTTTAGGATTTAATTTGGAAAACCACTCCATGGCATTTCCTCCTAGACTGCCTAGAAACAGTCGCATGAGGTAAGTGGGTTCATGCATATACTCAATGCTAAGAGCACAAAATTCTCTCACATGGTCATATGGATCGGTTTCCCCTGTGTATTTGTCTTATTTTGGTCTTGCCACATTAGGAGGAAATGGAACCATTGTGATACTCTTATCGAAAGGAAATGGACAAATGGTGTCCAAAGAGTATTTCATTTTTGGTTTGTCCTTTTCTTGTTTGAGGTTTGTGAGCTCAGTTTGCATTTGATTAAGCTGTTTAGTAAGGATGGATATGGGGTTTGGTACCTCCTTTTCTTTGAGATCATTCACATCGTAATCGTGGGGTAATTTGACACCCGTGGATGCTAAATGGAGGAAGTATTTTTCCTTGTCATCTCTGATTATTCGTTCCAACAATTTGTGGACTCTTTTGCTTTGTTTTAGCTTTTCGTATTCATCTTTAGGGATTTCTTCATCACTATCTAACCCAAATAGATTACGTTCAAACCTGGGTCTTTCTTCCTCTTCCGTGCCTACGGATTGTGCTTGTTTTCCATCGTCATAGCCCTCAAAGGCCTTACTCCAATCGTTAGTGTTGCTACCCATTTGAGGTGCATCAAGATCGAACAAGGAATTGTGAGAAGTTTCTCCTTGAAAGTGTGATGTTTTAGGAGGCACTTTGGATCCTTTGGTTGTGTACTTGTTGCGTCTTGTGTTAACCATGAAGTTTGTTTCTCAACTTTGTCAACGTTTCCCAATAGTACTAGCAAGGATTCCATATCGTTCAAGTGGGTGTGTCTAGGTAGAAGTCACTTGTTTGTTTGGTGGATGTAAATGATTCCAGCGTCAGAGGGTTAGAATGCCCTGATAGTGAGCTGGGAACCAAGTTGTTTGATAGAGAATGGGTAGACCACATGTATTGAACTGATCGTGAAAGACTGACTGAGCATGCAAGGTAGACATTTTTGAAAGTGTTGAAAAAAATAGCAGGGAGACCAGAAGAGACAACAGGGACCACCTAAAGAGAAAAAAGGGTACCTAAAACAACTAAGACCTAGAAAAAGCTACTAGAAATGCCCACTGCCCAGGATGCGAGCTCCCAGATACGAGCCTCTGACAAAACCAGATACGATCCTAAACCATGGATACGATCCTAGAAAACTGGATGCGACTTGTTGCTTGACTAAATGCGATCTTATGTACTAGATACGATCCTAAATACAGGATATGACTCGGGAAATCCCCGATGCGATCTTATGATGGACTTGTCAGTTTTGGTCTATTTTGAAAATTTTGCGTTTTGAGGAACGTGAATCTGTTTCTCTCCAAATTGCATCAAGAGGTATTTGTCGGACGTGAAAGACACTTGTACTCCAGGGTATGAAATTTATTGATTGTTATGAGGAGCTTATCTTTTTAATGATCTTTCTGACATGTCAGACAATTTTGCATTGTTAAAGGGGTGGATCAAACACACATCTTTTTCCTATTTTCTAGGTGGAGGATGAAAATCGTTTGCTTGTTGACTTAGGTACACACTCAAATGCTAATTAGAATACAGCCATCACCAAGCACGCAATGGCTCCAGTCATGATGTTGTATTAGCCGACTCCAAACGCAAGTGAGGGCACGATATGACAAGTGTCTTGGGGCAATTACTTTTTGCCTTGCACAAAGATTATCACCCTTTCGGGGATGAATTAGGAATTCTTTTAGTTGAATGTGTCATAGATTATTGGGCAATCTGTTTGAAACTGTCCCCCATAGAATTGCACAAGGCAAAATTGAGGCGTATAGCCCTATGAGTACCTGAATATATATAGTCTCGCAAGCAAGATTCAAGCTGTTCCGCTCTATATATACCCTAATATGTTCAAGGAATGATGTCAAAATTCCAAGAACAAAACCAGTTCCATCTTCCGAGGCTTTAGCCTACAAGGAAGCAACTATTTATAGTGATTTGGAAGGGTCGGTGTAAGACTTGTCCTCACTTGGGTCGTTCCTGAGAGATTTTTTCCTCAACCGGCAGGCCCTCTACTGTTAAAAAGAACAGTAACTAGGATTGGCGAGCTTAGGAGTTCTAGATTTCTGTTTCTTCAAAAGAAGAAGAGCATACTCTCCTAGTCCATGTCGTTTTCTCCTCAAACACTATAAACAAGGTTCTTTTCCCCAAGCTATGTTGAGCTTGTTTTAATGATTCCTATTTAAAGAAAATAGAAAGGGAAAGTTTGTTTTGTCCATTTCCCACATTGATTTAGTGATTTGTGTTGTCCAATTTTGGATCCAAAAGCAATTATACGATGTGTTTGTTCATTAAGCCCACATATTTAGTGCTTTGTTTTGTTCAATTACTTTTCCAAATGAATTAAACATTTTTGTTGTTTAGTTACTCCCAATTTCATCACAAATGATAAGACAACGTCCAACTTTCTGATTTTTCCCAAGAGGAAAAGAGCATAATATCTAGTTGTTTATCAAGTGAAAAGAAATGGTTTTAAGTTGTGAAAATAGGGAAAATAGAAGTCAAGACAGAATGGGTTTGGGAACTTGCGAAAAACCATGTTTAGTACTTTGCTAATCCAACTCCATGAAACCTGTTAAAAGGTACCTGAAAGCACTTGTTAGGCTGCAAAACACAGAAAGCACAATTGGTTGAACTTGTTAGGATTAGATAAATCAAAAGGGTAAGCTTCAAAACCAGATGCGATCCTAAATTCTTACCATATGCGATGCAGTATCTGGGATGCGATCTTATTCCCTAGATATGAGCCTTTGCTGACTAGATGCGATTGAGAACCAGATACGATCTGAGAAATCCCGGATATGATCTGGAAACTACGCGGTGTGATGGCGTATGCGGGATGCGAGCCTACAATTGTATTTGCGATTTTGTGTCCGATTCTTGAGGCTGCAAATTGCCAAAAAGTGTTAGAAGATGAGGCTAAAATTAAAATTGAGCGCCTTGGTGGGCGCCAGAAATGTGTGTGTAAATGGGTACCTGATGGAAACAACACAAACACTCAATAGGTCATTGCATTAGTTCAAATGGTTAGTTAAAACATTAAAAACCACTAATATCGGCCTATTGCCTTCTAACTAGAAAGAG
>MU224993.1:1147330-1170963 GCA_018584345.1 Thuja plicata
ACTTTAGACTTTTTATGTATGGGATGCATGTGTGGCATGTTGGTGTCCCAAACCTGTATTGTATTCATGGACTTGCACTGGTGTCTGAGATAGTAAGTTAGCAAATTTCACTAGTCGGACTTGATCAGTAGCTCTTTCATTTTTGGTACTTCAATTTTTTATCGCTTCATAACTTAGATTTATTTTTATTTAAGTACTTTGCGTTCACACTTAAGTTTTTATCTCAGTTAATTAGTTGATCCCCCTAGTTCACCAAAATTCTAGTTTAGTGAGGTGGCGCAAGGGTCGATTCACTTCTTAGGATTTCATCAATCTTGAGGATAGAAAATTCCCTTCTCCATGGAGGTATTATCATATATTCACATTAGAAAAATCATAAATATGATGACCATAAAATTCCGTCCAAGCTTGTAGTAGATTTGGAAATCCCAAACACCACAAACCCCATAGTAGATAAACTTGTCAATGATGGATTGCCTTTTTATTGGATCTTATTTAGTGAGGACATATTAATAAAAATTGTGGCTTCGTAACCATTTTTTGGAGTTTTAGCCTCAAAATAAAGGATATTGAGGGGGGTAGTTATTCAAGTTTAGGAACACCCCTAAACCTTGGATATGATCTCTAAACACCTCTCAAGATAACTTTGGTGTAGGGGAGTCCTTTTCCTAAGAAATTATTACATGCTTCCAAATGGGATTCAAATCATGTGTAGTTGTCCTAAGATATAATTTGAATTGAGAAATATAATTTATCAAAATACAAATATTTTCATCACTGATCTCCTACATGAATAAGGTATAGCACTCTAGGATTCACAACTTCAACATGTTCATAGTTCCTCTAAAGAAGCTAGGGCTATCTTAACCAGAGAATATCATACAATGAAACAAATCATAACGATGTATACTTTTACCCAAATGGGTTAGTTCAACATATTAAGATGCCACATACATAAGAAAAAGGTTTTTGATTGACCTCTACATATTATGGTCGCAAATAAAAATCATTTGCATGCCTAGTCAATAGTTAAAATACCATGCATTTTAAAAAATACACAATAGAGAGAAATAGTGTCTTATAAGGGAAAATTTTCAAAATACAATCCATACCTAGAAATTTATACATAATAATAAAAAAATCATCCACATAACAAAGCACAAGGTGAAAATGATTAGAATATTGTTGCAAGGTAACAATTATGCAAAAACCTTTATATGGCTCCACATAATGTCTCACTATAATATGATTTAAGTATATCAAGTATCATACCCATATTATATTATCATATCTTTCTTAAAAAGGCATAAAATGCATCAACAAGTTAGAGCATGCATATTTGTTACATTAGGCATATTTGCATATGTTGTTTTAATTAATTGTACACATGCTCAAGAATATTATCATGCATATTATTATGTATAATTGAGCACATGTTTTCACATTCATGCTCTAGCTTAAGATCGCTAAGTTGAGCCTAAATTTAGGATAGTCTAGCCTAATTGGGCTCTAGTTTGTACATTATGCATATCATGCACTTCTAGTTCAAATGTCTAACTCTGGTTTGTTATTTTTAGGTTGAGTTAGCTTTTGCATATTTTTAGGACTACTACTTTCTATAAAATAAATTGATCTCTTCATTGTAATTCATCATTTTATCATATAATCATTAATCTTGCAATTGTGTCTTATTTGCATCTTAAGAAATGTAGCAATTATTTTCTTGTTGCCCTTTCTTGTGGAAGGTGTTCTTGTTTTGTTGTTTGATCCTAGAGGTGCTTTTCTTGCAAACTTCAACATGGTATCAAAGCGTGGATTTAGTAAACCCCTTTTCAAGATTTGAGGGATTCTTTACTCAAGATTGTGGCAGGGTCTCCTTTTATTAATAAGAGGGTATGCATTAATTGCAGAGGACAAAGTCCTACACAGGCGGGTACTTTGCCAACACATGTAACATCAACCATCTTGTTGATGTCACTGTCATTATTTCCTTCGATTTTAGCACTCGTCTAATTGCACCAGTACCCATAAAATTTGGCAATTACACTATTTTTAGCAAATTGCTAATTTTAGTAGGGAATCGTGGAAGATTCCAAAAGAATATTTTGGCAGCCTTGAAGAATATTCTACTGGTCTATTTTTTCCCAGCGACCTAAATTTTTTGGCGACTAAGAATAATTCAAGGATATTCCATGATGTTTTTACATATGTCCAATTTTTCTTGCAGTTTGTAGTTTAACAATTTGACTTATTTGTCATTAAGAGCAGTTGTGCATTTTTTGCTCATAGCTTGAGCATATGATATCAAAATTGTGCAAACAAGATATCATTGGAAAGCTTATTCTGATGCAAATCTTTCCACCATAGTAGATATTTTACCCATTTTTTGTACTAGGTGTCCAAATTCAACCTTTGTTTTTGCGCTTCCAAGGTCATAACTTGAGCAAATGGACTTTGTTTTTCAACTTCCACACATCATTGAAAATCTCTTGGTGTCCTGTATACAAATATTTGGTCTTTTTCTATAGTTTTCCTTAATGACACACAACTTCAGTGGATTTGTCATGTCTCTCCTTTGTTAGCATTATGGGGGGTTTCTATTGATCATGCTAATGCTTCCTTGGTTTCGCAGTTGATCAGTTCTTTAGGTTATTGGCACCTATATTTTTTAATATCAATTTTTTCTTGCATGGTTGAGTAGTGTCCTTGGGGTCACTCGTACAGATTCATGTTCCATCTACATCTTTGACTAATAGATTTTTTGCCTTAGTTTTCTATTTTTTCATTGTTCGAGTAGTGTTGTTGGGGGCACTCATGTAGATTCTTTTCTTATGTATTTTTGAATGACAGATGTTTTGAATTTGTTTTCATCTATTCATTGTTCCAGTAGTGTCATTAGGGGCACTCATGCAAATTATTCTTGATCATCATCTTGGTTTCAGAGGAGCTTATTCATTCAGCACTATCATATTAGAATAACTGAGAGGGGGGGTGAATCAGTGACCTTAAAAATAATTCCAAAAATCCAACCAAAACTTATCTCTCAAATATAATACCCTCTAGTTATCTTTCATTCCATCAAGATGTATGCCATAAATAAACTTAACAAATATAACCTACTTGGTAAGATATATTGTTTATCTTTTCTAGACTTTACCAAATAGCAGTAAATAAACTTAGTGTTAACCTACCAATCCAGCTTCAATAATGTGTAAAGAAAAATATCATTGCAATGAAACATATACACATTTGACACAGATTTTAACGTGAAAACCCTGGTAAGGGAAAAAGCCACCTGGGACCGGTAACCCAAAATATTTTCACTCTTCTGAAGTGAGCTTGGTGAAGAGCCAACCCTATTAAAGGTTATAATACACACTGTTAAGTGCGACCTTGTTAGAGGATTTAAAACTAACAGTTTGTCTTTTGACCTAGCATTCACTATGTTGTCAACAAGAAAACCTTTTGATACTCTTGAGTATCTCAATACAATAAGGACTGTTAAATCCCGCTCGGTTAAGAGATTTTCTGAATCAATGGTTAAACTGATACAGTAAATGATCTGTTCAAAATATAATTTTAACTTGCAGATATTCGGATCTATTGTTAGTCCAATAATACCTCTCTGACCAATGTTCACTTTAGTTCATTTGCTCTCTTGCTTTCTTCTGCTCGGTGAATGCTCTGTCTTTTGTTGCTCGGTGTCTGTAGAATTCCTTGGCTCTATTCTTCAGCCTGTATGATCAGATATGCATGAAGACTTCTATCTTCACCAGAATTATACTCAGCATTCCTCCTTCATAATGAATTCCTTATCTCTTTATATAGACATGATTAGCCGCTCAATCTCCTTGTCTTTGTCCTAGATCACATCTTGATCCATAAAACTCGTCATGCTTGCTTTATTCCGTAAAGCTCTACTTTAATTGTATTCCGTGGATCAGATAACTGTGAATAAAATGTGCTTTAAATCTCTTTCCTTTCTTTAGTTTAACTCATCGTTGAAAATAACGTAATCAAACAATCAATCCCTAAATATAGCTCTTGCCAGCTAAGTAGTTTTGTCGTTCTTTAACTTCAGTTCTGATCGGTCATCAACTCCAGTTAGCTCGGTCATTGACTTCAGTTATACTCGGTAAATAGCTCTCGCTCGGTAACACTTTCTTGGTTACTGCGGTGTTCGGTATACACTGTGAACTACTTGGTGTTCACTGTCCGTCGGTGTTTACTGTCACTCGGTGTATACAGAACTTTAATGTTGTACCGATCACATAACTTTATCTCTTCAGCTCTTCAAGTTTATGACCAATATGTATATGATCAATCAAACCATATCAAGTTGACCTCAATGACAATACAATACATTAACTGATTTAATGTCTTGCATTCACTTTTGCATCTCAGTGATCATCAACTTATCATCTTCAAACATTCAATCAGTTATAGTCCATCATAGCATAGTTATCATTTGACAGGTGTCCACACTTTTTGTGTCTCAAAGGATGTTCTTCATGTTCCTATTTCATGTTTCTTTCATGCAATGCATCTCACTTTTGGAGAGGATTTTTCTCTCACGTGGTTTTTCTCCCTTTTCTCCACTTTGAGAGGCTTTCATTGTATATGGGTACCTAACTAGGCATTTTGTTGTTGGGACGCATTCATGCATTCCATGGTTAGAGATTTTTTATCCCCCTAAGTTTCACTTAATGGGGTGTTAGAGCATGCATATTTATTGCATTAGGCATATTTGCATATGTTGTATTAATTGATTGTGCATGTGCTCAAGAATATTCACATGCCTATTATTATGCATAATTGAGTGCATGTTTGCACATTCATACTCTATCTTATGTTCACTTAGTTGAGCCTAGATTTAGGATAGTCTAGCCTAGTTGGGCTTCAGTTTGCACATTGTGCATATCATGCACTTCTAGTTTGCATATCTAGCTCTAGTTTGCATATCTAGCTCTAGTTTGATATTTTGAATTTGAGTTAGCTTTTGTATATTTTTATGACTTGCTTTCTATAAAAGAAATTGATCTCTTCATTGTACCTCATCTTGCAATCCTTCACTCATTAATATTGTAATTGTGTCTTCTTTGCATATTGAGAAATGTGGCAATTATTTCTTGTTGGCATTGCTTGTGGAAGGTGTCAAAAGTTTCCACTAATATCCTAGGGCAAAAGTGTTTGATTTTGGCAATTCAACAATCAATCTTAAGTTTTTTTGGGCCTCCTAGATGTAATAGTAAAGTTTATTTTAGTCCAAAATATTAGCTACCTTTTGGATCCAACAACCACCTTTTGCATGATCATATAGACAATAATGGTAGGGGTCAAAAGTTTCCACTAATATCCTAGGGCAAAAGTGTCTAATTTTGGCAATTCAACAATCAATCTTAAGTTATTTTTGGCCTCCTAGATGTAATAGCAAAGTTTATCTTAGTCCAAAATATTAGCTACCTTTTGGATCCAACAACCACCTTTCAACTTCAAACCTTAGTAGATTTGACTTTACAAGTTTGATTTGGATAAAACAAAAGGAAAATTAGTCTTTCTTTGACTCCTTGAACTTGGTGATGAGTTCATATTTGCTCCAACATGCTCCAAAATGAAGTAGCAAAAGAAACCCACAAAGAGGAAACCCCAAATCTAATGTTTCTTTCAAGTTTTTTTTCTTCTCCATGTCATCATATGATGCAAGAGAACATATACTCTACTAGATTCACCAAGATATCTCATCTATATATAACTACCCTCAAATTTGAGAAGAGTTGCATAAGTTTGGAGCTCTAATACTATGTAAGAGCTAGAGATTTGCGCAACACTCCAAGATCACTTGCAAATCGAAGACAACCTTTCACAAGAGAGTATGTAAAAAATAAACTTGCTTGATATTAAGATCTGAGATATGATAAAATGATGATCTATGGTCTAGGATACAAAGTGTACAATGGCCTTGCTTATAAAGGCAAAGATAAGAGATAAGATTGGACAAGATAATGAAAAGTGTCTTAATCCTATAACATGAGACAACTAGCTCAAACAAGTATTAAATGACCTAGGACAAGAAGTAAATAAAAACCAAAAGATAAGAGATGATCTAATTGACAACTAAGACTTATAGACTCATAGGACCTAAGTTAACATGTGAATAAAACCTATTAATAAATTAGTTAGGTAAAACTAAATACGTTAGTCACACCAACATAAACTACTAGTAAGGTGCAACGGTCCCATGAAGAAAAAGAATACAAGAGAAACTTCAACAAGACATAAGAAAAACAAGGAAACCTAAAGAAACAATTTCAAACTAAAATATTATATTACCATATCACTATATCAAATCCTTAAGACCAGCATTTCATTCCATGTTTGTTTATATGCATTCTTTTTTATCCATTTCAATCTTGGTAGCCCTCAATATTTAGGAGCTTCATAAACCCTTCACTTAATTTGGTCATTACCCCTACAATTTTTATTCTATCCTCTTACCCATGGATTACCCATTCTCATCTTTCTCATCTAGTCCCTAAGTAAGTTTTTGTGCTAAATTGTCTTTTGCTTCAATTCTCTCCATCTATTTCAATTCTCTACATCTATTTAGTCTTCTTGGTCTTGCTAAAAATTCTCACAATTCTCTTCTCTTGCTTTCATACCCCCAATAATGAAAAAAAAGTTTAAAACATAGGTAATAAAAAACTTGACCATCAAATCAAGAAAAAAAAAAATTTTAAATCGTTATGAACCGTGGGAATTTCATGATTTAAAAAGGAAAACTGCCTCTGCCAAAGCAAAATTATTCGTGCTGTGGAATTGATGCATCTTACACATGCACAGAAACCCATATAGAGCATCTCCCAAAATAGTATAGAAATTAGCCATATAGAGCATCTCCCAAGATAGTATATAAATTACAATCAGATTTTTGTTAAGACAAAGCCACAATACCTAATGGCAATAACTCAGATATTTTAAATGACATGTTTTACTTAAAATGTGTATAATTTAATTGTAAATTGATTGATCATCCAAGCTACCTACAAATGCCTTCCCTCCGAATCTTAAAATTGACATGTTCCACGGAATATCCAGGATGGCAGTGAGATGTGTAAGGGATGGCAGCTGAAAGGTCACTTTTTGGGTACACTGGGGATGATATCATATGAATATTATAATTAAGGAAAATTTTACAAATTCAACCGTACATCAAGATTCAAGTTTTGACTGTTTTTCTACGAAACTCGTGAATACAAGAAGCTGAAAGAATTTGGAAAACTATGTTCCTATTGGCAATCTACTAGAACCGCATTAGGAAATTGCGCCCCACATATAGATAATTCGGTCTTTTATCTTTACCTGTAACATTTTTAGCTGTATCATTTCTGCAGACACTCTTATTACATTGATGCAATGAAATTAACAGCTCACAGGCCACGTGTTATGAAAAGCAGAATAAGAAGAAAACTGACATGTTCAAAGAGGTTAACATCATTATAGTTGTTTTTTCATCAATTGAATAAGAAGCTGACCAAATTGACAATCTAAAAAATGTTGTCAAGATCGATGCAAAAATTTACTGCAGATTGTCATAGTTCTTTTTTAAGTTCCGTTGTTTTTTAAAAAGGAAAAAGGGGATATCTGGCACTGGAATTATTGTAAGGACATATCCCTGAATTATTGGCAGGCGGGATGGAAGGGATGTCCACTACCAACCCCATGTACAAGAAATGCCAAGGAAAACAAGGACAGGGAAAAAGAAGTGGGATACAAGTCCCCACAAGGCCATGATCTTTTGTTTGATAATAATTTATACACACCAAAGGTGGAAAGCACAGAGCAGTAGATTATGTTCGCCATGAGTCCCTCTACTCATCCCTCTACTAACGAATGTATGTGTGCTTAAAGAACCCCCTGCTCTATTATTATAACAAACATATGAGGAAAATATATCATTAGTAGCATTGCACCCTCACGAAGGCTATCTTGGGTGAATTAAAACACACACATCAAATCCCACAAAAATAATACACATACTGTCCAATTTTCTGCTATTGAAACCCCAATAGTAATTTCTAAACTTACTAGTGAATGGGCAAATCGTCAACAGGCTGACAAAATGCATTCAGTGGTTTCATTGCATAGCGTAAATACATGTATAATCACTGTAAAAGTTGGATTTCGACAACTTCAAAAATTAGAAGCAGATAAAACAAATAGTTACATAAATGTGTGCGATAAAACGAATCAATAAAGACATTCAACAATAAATCAGCCATGACAATACTGATTCGTTGAATTAGAAAATACACCAGCAAAGCAAAGTTGTATTTATTGGTTAGTTTCAAAATTGAAGGTAGAAAATAATAACTGAGAGTTTGGCCTTAATTTGCATCATCTCCAATTGATTAAAGTTTCAGACTCTTTACACAAACTTGCACGCTCAGAGTACTAAACAAATGCTTAAATATTCATAGCTGACAAACAAAATACACACCAATTCAGACCCTTCCGATCTAAAGAGAAAAAACCGTGTTCTTCCAAAGATCAGATTGCTTCAAACACTTGTTCACACCGCATGCCTTCCAACATATAAGAAAATATATTATTTTTCACACCCCAACATCCTTATCTCATAGCCACTTGGGTGTCACCGTATGGCCAGGATACAAGGTTCAGCTCTCAAATAAATATATGATACAACCACAGGAAGATGATCTTTGATCACCATACCAAAAAGACATGCACCAGGAAACCATCTGAAGCCAGTTCATTTATAAATTCCTAAGATTGACTACTTGGGAGTTGCTCTGGCTTGTTCATGTGCTCTAACAGAGAAACTGCTTTGCGCTTGGCTCTTGCTGTGCCATTCTGAGCCAAATCTGTTAAGGGTTCTAAAGCTCCAAGGTCTTTGATTACAATCAGATTTTGGGGATCATTTGTGCACAATGCAAGTAAGACAGCTGCTGCATTTTCCCGGTTTCGAGGTGAACCTGTTCTGATAATATCCACTAATATTGGAATAGCATCAGCATTTCCGATGGCTATTTTACCTTCTTGGTGACTTGCAAGAATAGCCAATATGGCCAAGGCTTCATCAACCATCCCTGCACTAGGATCTACAAGTAATTGCATTAAAGGAGCCACAACTCCAGCCCTCACAGCCCTTGCTTTGTTACCTTGATAGATTGATAAATTAAATAGTGCTGTAGCAGCATCTTTCTTACCTCTCTGGCTCCCCTCACGAAGCAAGCCAACCAGAGCAGGTATTGCTCCAGATGCACCGATTGTTATCTTGTTCTCATCAACAACTGACAAGCTAAAGAGAGTTGCGGCAGCATTTTCTCTTGCTTCCATGCTACCATTTTTCAGAACCTCAACAATTGGAGCAATTGCCCCAGCCATAACTATTGCCCCTTTATTGTTTTCATAAATGGAAAGGTTAAGTAAAGCTGTCACAGCATGCTCTTGTGTTCTTCCATCTGGTGTAGACAGAAGATTAACTAGCAAAGGTATGGCCCCAGCCTCTGCTATACAAATCCTGTTATCAGCATTCCTCTTTGCTAGAAGGCGTAATTCACCAGCTGCTGCTCTTTGTTCTTCAAGAGTCCCAACTGACAGCTTTTGGAGAAGAACATCCACAGTAGCTCGGTCACCAGAGTTATCCAATACAGATCCACATGACTTTCCACATCTGCTGGAGCTTAACCTTTTTGGTAGCTCAATACCATTGGATTCACACCACTGTGCAATCAGGCTTCGCAATACATAATTTGGTGTCAAAACTATGTGTGGCAGCATCTGTTGTGTCTTAGGACAAGTTCTATGTCCTGAATCCAACCATTTCTGTATGCATACCCGCTCATATGTCTGTGTGGAAAAAGTAATCAACCTTTAAAGTCCAACATTAAGAAAATATAACTAGTATAAATAAATATGAATTAAATATTCTCTTGAATTTTCTTTGGGCTCAAGACCTAATAACATGCTATGCATCATAGGCAATAAAGCAAAAGATCTCAAACCTGTCCAGTAGCCACAATAACAGGATCTTTCATCAGCTCCAGAGATATAGGGCAGCGAAAATCATCAGGGATAACAGGAGAGCTAGATTTCTCTGTAAGAGCAGTGCAGGTATGGGAGCCTTTTTCACTGTCAGGGGTATCTATCTCAGGATTCTCCGTCAAGACAAAGTCTTTTAACCTCCTCAAAATATCTGACATCTGCTCTAATCTCTCTCCTGGGTCTCCTTCACTCTCAGTTACCATGGTATGTAGTGCTAGTGATTCTTGCTTAATATCAGCAATGCTTTTGAGTTGTAACTTTTCTGACAGTCTTTTGAGGACCATCTGGTCAACATCTTTGTCACTTCTCTGAGACAGCACTGTAGAAAGATCTTCCTGAAGCTCTGAATCAGGTGTGTCAGCCCGTCCTTTTGCTCTCTTAAACTGAGCATGTACCAGTTCAACCTGGAATAATAGATGAAAGCCACTTGTCACCAAGAATGTTTGACATAATCCCAAATAATGGCATATTATTCATTACATGGGCCTGCCTTTAAGCTTTTGATTTAGGAACCAAAGTTTAACCATCTCTAATCTGCATCTAGCTATAAAGGTAACTCTGATTATGTTTAGCATGCCTCTTAAAAATAAAAATCAAACATGTGAAATTAGGACCTGCATTTTATGGCTTCTAGTGTTTGGTGCTTGAAGACTTTGATGAATCAGAAATTAAAAACATGAAGGCAATTTAATCATGTGTCTCCAAAACTAAACATGTTATGAAAAGAATGATGCGCAACAATTTTGCAAGAAATGGGCATGGAAATGATAATTTTCACCTGTTCTCGAACTTCATCTGATAAGTCAAGTTCTTCATAACACAACCCACTTAGAGCTTCCTCCAACTGAGTAGTAACTTCCAAGAATTTGCTTGCAAGTTGCTCTCTTTCTAGAACCTTCAACAATACATATACTTTCAGCAAACAGAAACACATTATATTTTTCTTCAAAAAATGCAGGTAATTAACAAGTTACACAAATGTTCAGATTATTATCATAGTACTGATTCAATCATTAAATCACCTAGTGCTGTCAAACAAAGAATTAAGCAAGTAATTACCAAGTCACAATTCACAAGTATTCACAAATCCCAAAAGGAGCACTTGCTGACTCGGCCAATGAATAATTACAAATTATAAACAATTTTTTATATACCGTATTTAAAAAAATATCAGATCCAAAATCAGACACCCACGTAGAGTTCTGTATACTGTGATTGCACTTTTGATTACCAAATTAGATCATTAAAACATTTAAAACAATTCCCATAAGGGTGTTTCTTTGCATATAGCCTTGGTATAGATGCTCACTGTGTGCATCTTCCATGTGTGTCTTCTAGTATAAGTGTAAACAAAGTAATATATTTAAAAAACCCACGTGTTGACTAAGTTGCTTAATAAAATTATACAGAGATTTACATTTAAATGAAAAATAAGGTGGCCTGCTTTCCAAATATTAGCAATTTATTCCAACAAACAACCAGTGCTCACAAATAGATGACTCAACTTCCATTGAACGCTGTAGATTAAAATATAATATTCCTGCACTAGAGAAAATAAAAAATAAGGGTAAAGGTATGGTAAATTTTTTTGGTAGCCACCAAGAGAGAAATCAGTTTGGTAGATGAGATCTCCTTTCTCGAAGCCCATATAAGGGATTGTTTATCGAATTACCTTATATTGTTCAACGAGATGTTCATATCATAATCCCTTCTGAATTCAAACCTGTGCCTCCTCTATGGAGTAGACAAGCCCCTTTACTGTCAAAAACATTAGTTGTCAAATGTGGTAATGACATTTCAGTTGAGTTATCCCCACTACCAAGCTTATGTTATTTAAACATTGTCCCATGTTGATCTTTTAGATATTCTAGTGTCCCTCTTACAAAGAAGCAGAACGTCACAACAAGTTCAAAAAACAACCAATATCTGATGCATGCTGAGCTATTATCAAGGAGTTCATACCCAGTACTTAAACAGTGTTAGCCTGTCCTTTATTTGATAGATGCTAAGTTACCATATTCGTCCCTGCAACCTCAAATTCGAAATTCGATTCATTACTAATTTGAATTCCTGTCAAATTCGCCAATGTTCTGAGTAATTCGGCTCAAATTCGTGAAACCGGACCCTGGACGGATTTTGCAGCATTTTGAATGAATTTGAAAAATTGAAAACGAACCCGGAACGAATTTGGACGAATTTAGGTCAAATTTCTGGGAATTTTGATTTTGTTCGACTTTCAATGCTTTTTTAATTGTTTTTAATTGATTTTTTTCGCGTTTCACCCTAAAATGCATTGTGTTTTAACGGTTTTTGTATGCAGCAGTTTAGTATTACGTTTTTAGTATGCAGCAGTTTTGTATTATTAGCATAGTAATGTATGAACTTATTTGCTGCTGCATATGTTTACATGTATATATATATATATTTTTTTTTTTTAAATTCTTGTACGGACGAACCCAAAACGAATCGAACCCAGCCCCAAAAAAATTTGGACGAATTTCGAACCCAAATCTCAAACCCGCATACAAACCAGAATCCGAACCGGCAACTTAGGATAGATGTATAGTTGATTGGAAAACCATTTATCAGGCTTTGTTATCATACATGAGATCTTATGTGAGAGGAAACTACAACCAATCACTGTGACTTCAAAAAAATAGGGCCATTTCACATACAAAGACAACAAAGAACTTATGCCAGAATTTTCAGATACATAAAACAACAGAACCTATACTGCTTCTGTGGTTATTGAGCAGTGAGCTTACTCTGGTTCCCTATTCGTTCAAAATACTTCCCAGATAAATAATAGAGAATAGATATATTATTCAGAATCAAGAAGCACTCTAGAAGACAAGAGTCAAGAATCAATTCCAGCCTGAGAAGAAACTCTTCAAAAATCTGAAAAGATAGGGTTTTTTTAATCTTGTTTGTTTAATGTAATTTAACAAATATTGTGAATTCACGTTAAAATGAAATATGAGATTTACAATATCCCAAACTCTTCTTTGAGATATTGTTTGTTTAATGTAATTTAACAAATATTGTGAATTTGAGAAGAAACTCTTCAATAATCTGAAAAAATATCCCAAATTCACAATATTTGTTAAGTAAAGAACACAATTGATTCCAGATATTATCTTTCAAAATGAGAATGTGGAAATTATCTCAAAATTCTAATATTGCATATTTTTCAAACCCAATGTTTTTTTCCAGTCCTCACTTATTACTTTTTAAAAAAATTCTAGTCTGTTTTTGCATAATTTCCCCAAAATTTTGGGTCTTCCATTCCAATCAAGTTATTCTGGCAATTTATGTAGTCTGAATTTTCACCAAGTTTTCCCATGTTTTAGTTAGTTGCTTGTTTTTGACATCAACTGAGCTTGACTTGCAAGAAAGCATAATACAAATCTGAGTCATGTGAGCGTGGATTAGAGTTTACAATGAATAGGCAATGGTTAATTTAAGTGCTCAGGGTTCTAATACCCAAGAAATTATTATTGTATGAATGTATAAAAACTATCATCAGCCAAATTTTGAGTTGACCTTGGTCACTTAAAAAAAGGATCACAAGAAGAAAAGCCCCATTTGGAGAATTGTAACTGAAACTTGGGAATGGTAGGCCCGTAGTTTTTGCTATCGGAAAACATAACTACGAGTACCATTAAAATGTCATGATCAAAGAGAAAAGCATGTGTTGAATCAACAAGCTTTTCCTCTTGTATTTTGTTTATGTTCAAGAGTATTACATTCTTTGTGCCACTACAAGAGTAACCAAGAGTCAGGGCATAAAAGAGACAAGGAGTGCTCAAACTGATGCCTTCTCTATTCTTTTCTTCTTATTTTTGTTCGGAATCTATATGGCTTATGGTGTAAGCACAAGCGGAAGCCTAGGTAGCCAAACAGTATAGGACTATCAAATACAAGAATAATCCTAGAGAATGGACAAAAAACTATCCAAGGGGCATCTTCAAAAAGAAATGATAATTATCACAACCCGGGGCAAACAATATCCAGTGGCCATCTTTCAGTAAATGCATCTGGTTAATAATAGACAGAAGATGCATGTGCTGAATTAAATAAAATATCAACACAACTATCATGGAATGTAATCTATTTCAGGCTGCTACTCCCAAATCATAAATGCTGAACAGTGAACACTACTACCCTTCTTTCAATCCAACTGTCCACGGCAATGGGATGCTTCACCAGAATCACATTGCCCACTCTTGAGTAAGCTACTCTCTACAATTATACTCTGTTCCTTATCTAGTATGCTATTGCTATGACACCAGGTAGATGCAGTTAGGGAACAACTTTTCTATGTTGCATGTTTCCTGATTTAGAGCATCATGCCAGAGCTTTGGTATTGATCCTCTATGGGTGCTGCTTCTAAAGAGTTATGTTAAGCTGCCACATTGGCTCTTCATCCAGCTGTTTATGCATGTAAGTGATCATAAATTTTATAACATTATAGTTTCATTTTCATCGAAGTAAAAGAGTTTTGTCCTCTAAACTTGTATTGATTTTTGCTTTTCCCAAGCAGGTCTGAACTGAATTCGAACCCCATATTTTATTGCAGCAATTACTTATAATCAAAATACAAAAGATTGAATTGACTGCATCCTAAGATGGGTAACATCTCCTAGGATTGTGGGAGGAATGATTTAAGTCACCGAATATTATAAATGTCTTCACTACCAAAAATGTACTGTTTTTGTCATAACAAAATGTGTTTGAATTGCATTCGGAAACCCGTGTTGCCTTGTAACAATTGTCCCTGAAATCAGAAGGAAAAAAAACACAAAAAAGACCATCCATTTAGTATTTCTAAAAATTAGGGTTATAACAACTATCCCTGAAATCAACATAACAATGATCAAAGGCGTTGTATTTGCTAAAACAGGGATCGTCTTGTTGACATTATCCATGAACTAAACATAATAAATTATCAGATGGATTGCATTCAGAGATGGGTTACGTGGCCTAAGATAATGGGTGGATTTCAATATGTATAGCACACATAAAGAATGTCTTATCTTTGAAATTGTTGCTAGATGTATTTATCTTGTTGGCCTGGATTGGATTCTGAAGTTTATGGCGCCTTGATACAATAATAAATTAATTCAAACCTAAAAGTTATGAAATGGTATGCACTTCAAAATGGGTGTATCATAAAACTGATGAAATGATAAATATCAAGACAGATTAGGATATAACTGATTGAGAGGGCAATCAGGAAAAATGAAAAAGCAGTTGAAACGATCTGTATTTCAAAACATATGCAAAAAAACAAAAAATGAAAAGCCGTACAAGAGCACCCAAGAAGGGGAGGGGGAGGGGGGCACACCTGATACAACTTGCTGCCTTCATGGCCAAATCTGAGCAATTCCTTCGCAGATTTGAGAGCCTCCTGCAGGGATTTGAGGGCTTCCAATGTTTCTTGCGGCAATGGGTCCTTCCCCTCCTTGAGCTCCTCAAACATGGGTGTGAGCAATTTTATCCGCCTGTTAAGATTGGCGCACTCCTTCTTAAAAACACTCCTGCATTCTCCCCCAATCCCTGTGATCTCATTCACAGCCTCCATTACACCCTCCACCACATCCCCTTCCACCTCCAAATCTGGCGCCTCTCCAGACATCTTATGTCATAAAATCGAAACAAGTCCCAATTCAGGAGGAGAACATCAGACCAATAAAACTGTCATCCAAGAACATGAATGTTTCCAACTGCATGATTTTTCTGGCTGCTCCCCCAACCCAGTTAAACTGGGTTAGGCTAACCGTGGTAAACGACGCTGCCTAACCACGCGCGGTTGACCAACTCATAATGTGTTTTGCTTATAGATGTGGCTTCAATAGTTGTAAGCTTTGGCCAACGGTAGCATGCCTCTAAACCGTCCGATGGGACAAAGATCGGACGGTGGAGATCGATCGCAGGCCCATCATTGCTGGTGGAGCGTCCTGCGAATTGGAGCTAGTGGATGACAGAGTATTGTTATCCGCAGGAAATAATATAATTTATATTTAATATTTGATATTTAATAATATATTTAATATTTAATATTACTTTGGAGAACAGGCCACATGGTCCACCTGGCGTCTAATCATTTTGCACCACCCGGGTGGGCCCACCCTTTCTATGCTTGGGATTCTCGGAAGCAGGAAGCAACATTAATGTTAATACGAAAATAGCTGAATTATTTGATTGAATTATATTTTAAAGATGGAGAGGTAATATAATAAATTTAATTTTTCAGCATGAGATTATATTCCGAATTTCAGATCATACTTTGGAAGTTTAAAAGATATTCTTGAATCTAGATTCTCAATTGAATTATGATGATATATTAAATTTGGTTTTTAGATTTAAAATTGAAGAAGAGAAGGGGATTGTTTTGAGAAATATTAGAGGATAGGGATAGGAAACGTCTAGGCATTTTAGAGTGTGAAGTTGTTTGTTGTTTTATTCTATATTATTTTTTTATTAGGAATAATAATTTTGAAATTGTACTATTGTATGGGTTACATTCATTTATTTATTTGTGTACTATTTAATTTTTCTAAAATTTAGATATTTATTTATTAATATTCTATATTCTACAAATTACTTATTCTAAGCATAGTTTTGTAATGCATAAATCATATATCATTTAATTTATTTTCAAGAATGAAATTGTTCTTTTAATTTACAATAAGTATATTTTGATGAGATACTATATTTTATATTTTATTACTATAAATATACAATTTTCATTAGAAAATTAAATTACAATATATTTGAACAATATTATAAGCAAATATATTTTTTAAACATGATTTTAATTACAATTAAGGAATATTAATTTATACATTTTAATTTAATTAATAGATCACTATTATCATTACAATGTATTATAACGACAAGTACTCCCCACTAAGTGGCACTTGTTTTTATAATCTTTTAATTTGTTGGACCTCTGTGTTAGGAGGATATTGTTACATGTAAATATGTTCTTTACATATGTTAGTTTTATATGTTATATAATGATTCTTTTTATTGTTTATGGATTTGATTGTGTCTGTAATTTTCATCAACATTTTGCATCACACTATCTAATCTATCATCAAGATGTTTTTTCTCTACTCATTGAGCTCTATAACATCCTAATGGTGGATCACAGAAGTGTGATATGAAACGTTGATGCAAAAAATATACACAATCAAAATCAGAAATAGCTACAAGATAAATTATGTCTTATGTCTGTGTTGGTATAGTTGTGTTTTGTGTAGCTAAACTAGTGTCTTTTAGTTGTAAATGCTCTTTGGTTATAATAATGGTTTACATGGAGACTATCATATCTTTTGCAACTCTATAACTTGATTACATATAGTAGCAACTTGATCTTTGAGGACTTTTCTCTATGGGTGTTTGAATGCGGCTAGGGAGGTATAGTAATGAATTTTTGTGGTAACATGCCATCTTTGAGGACTTTTATATATGAGTGTTTGAATGTGGCTAGGGAGGTATAGTAATAGAGTTTTGATTGGGTAGTTCTTCTCGTGCATTATTTGTTCCAGGTTGAGGGAGCATGTTGTTAAAACCCTCGCTTTGGTCTTGATTTGTTCCTTGTTGTGGGTTGTCTTTGAATATCTTTAACGATGACCTTTATGTAAAGGGTTTCATGTCCCCTTCAAAACTTATTTTCACTTAATCGAAAGCATACTCATCTTTGAATCATTTTCTATATGAGTGTTTGAATGTATCAAGGGAGGTATAGTAATGGAGTTTTGAACTGGTTGGTAACGTACTCATCTTTGAGGACTTTTTTCTATACAAGTGTTTCAACATAGTTAGGGAGGTATAGCAATGGAGTTTTGAATGGGGTGGTAACATACCCATCTTTGGGGCTTTTCTATACGAATTTTTCAATGTAGCTAGGGAGGTATAGTAATAGAGTTTTGAATTGGGTGGTAACATACCCATCATTGGAGGACCTTTTTCTATGAGTGTTTGAATGTAGCTAGGGAGATATAGTAATGGAGTTATGATTGTTTCTCAAACATATGGCTCTTAGTATGTTATTTTTATTAATAAGCAGCAAAATGGGGGTGTTGTCCCTTTACAATCGAAGCCCTAAAGCCAAATAACTACCAAACACAGTTTGAGAAAAGACAACTCAGCCTTGAGGCTAGAGTGTCGCCTGAGGTAGTTACAGAAGACACAAACAACTAACAAAGGGATTACGAACAACTGACAAACAAATGAAACCTAGAAAATGAAAACCCCAGGGACCAAAAAACCACGAGAGGCACTGACCAATAGTAGAAAGCCTAGTTAGGGTCATGAGGGGTCATTTTGACCACCTTCTCCCAACCTTGTCTGAGGAAATAAAAAAGGTCCATGTCACTGGTTGCACCAAATGGTCATTGTAAAATTACCAAGGAAGTGGTGCAACTACCCTCCAAGTGTAGGGAGTTACAGACGCCATATTCCTCACCATTTCATCATTCTACGTTTTGAGGTCGTGAACCTCCTCTTCTAAAGTCCTAACAACTGAAGACAATTTTGCAAGGCCATCATAGGTGAATCCCAAACCCTGGACCTCCACGCCATCTATCTTGTCATCTTGGAGACCCTGCAAACTATCATATATATGTGTATTCGAGTCAATGTCCTGCGTCTTGTCAAATTGTCGCAAGAGCCCTGCCGAATTTTGAGCACCCCATTTTCACCAACACAGGGGTCTCAAGTTACCTCATTTACCGTCGATTTATGGTTAGTGGACTACCCATAATCCTTCCCTTTGTTAGTAGATGCTTGGCCTAGATTCACCTTACCCGCATATGGGGCCCTCTTTTCTCTCCTACAATATACTTTTGGATATTGTGGCCTATCCACTGCTTCCATTTTTGTCATGTCCATATTCCTCTTGTCACTTTCCTTTACAGTGCACCAATGATGCAAAGTAGGGCTATGGTCATTCAAATTAGATGGGGGTTGAGACCTAGTCCAACAATCAAAATAATTTAAAACACAAGGTTGTCGGGTTTCATACGTGTGAAAGTTTGTGCCAAGCAATAAGACACTTGTCCTGGGCAAGCATGGTTTTCCAATGGCCATAATGTAAGTATCCCTCTGATCATCCTTCTTGAGAGAAGTAATAGCTATATAAAGTTTGTCTATGTTAAACTTTATGACAACTTGCCTTAATTCCCGAAGAGTTTGAGTATTAGTGAATAAATTAGACCTGCAAGATAATCTCTTGTCATCCATTAAGATTCTGGCTCCAAATTGCAGTTCTTTCTAATGAGGCTCTTATTAGTCAGTTGAATGTTATCGACATCACGCTAGCACTTAAGACCCTTTTACTATGTTGTTGCATATGTGTTTTCTCTTATTTTTACTAACTATTCTTTATGCAAGTGTCATTTTCTTCTACAAATAATCATGTGATTTTATATTAAATTTGAACACAAAATTCTATAAGAAAGTGAACTTGGGACTAAAAAGTATATGTCAAAATCAGAAAAAATAACTTCACAAGTGATCCTATCTATGAAAGATAAAGATAAACATGAGGACATCAAAAGTGCCTAAATTGTCCAAGTCAAAATGGAATTGAGTCATCAACAACTAAAAAGATTAATTGTGACTTTAAATTGTTATCTAAAAGTTTAGTTGCAAACCAAATAATCATTAGTGTTCATTCTTATGTTAATTAAATAAAAAGATTTTAAAGATTAATCAATATACTCAATAATTTTGTGGACTCCATTTTTTTTAATAATAATCAAAGCTAAAGATTTGTAATTTTCTTACTAGATTAAGCATGTTCAAATGCTATAAGGAATTGTTGTTTGAGCAACAACAATCTAAATTATAAGATGGATAAAACATAATCGAGTAGTCACTCAATGTTGTGAACAACTATTTTTTTCCCTTTTTTGTCAAATGATACAAAGAGTTGTGCTTGAGCAACAATAGTATAAGCTACAACAATAATACATTCATATAAGTCACAAACGTGGAGCAAAATACAATAAAATAGTCACCACCAACAACAACAACAACAACAAAAGAATAAAAGACTACATAAAGCAATATATTGAAATTTATGGTTTGTTAGTGAAGAATAAGTCTATTAGAAATCATAAAGTCTTATTGAAAATAAGGCCTCAAAATTATCTTTAATAATTTTGATATAATAAATATCTCACAAGAAGAAGAAAATTTAACTTTTACAAAAGTCACCAAATTTAATACTAAACTTCCCATAAAATAGTAATATATTTTCTATATTAGACTTTTACTTTTAAATTATATTACAAAAGTCATCAAATTTAACATAAAACTGCCCATAAATTAGTAATAACATTATTTATGTAGCTAACCATGATGGGGAAAGTTTGACTTCTCCGGTTTTGAATGTTGACATATTTGGAAATTAAGTGTGAACAAGATAAATTTTGGATCATATCTTGTGTTAGGTGAATAGATGGATCGATGTATGTACGGGTAATTTTCTTCTTTTGTTGGACCGATCACATGTTTTCACTTTTCAATGTTTTCGTTTGGTTCGTCCCACTTGTTAAATTTACAAACAAATTTAAAAACTTAGCACCTATAGATATTTTATATAGAAAAAAATATTAAGATCTCAATAGTCATAATTACATAAAAATTATAATTTAATTATGAATTTATATACATATGGTAAATATATTTTGTTTGAAAGTTAAGAATTTATTTATATTATTTGTTAAGTTGAGTGGGTATTATACTTTGAGAATTAAAAAAAAATTGTGTGTCATTTATTTATTATAAATTAATTTTGTATTTTTGTATTGTGAATATTTTATCAAAATTAAGAAATAATGTTATATTTAAAATGTATAAAAATGATATGAATAAATATAAAGTCTTTCGGTAAATATATTCTGTTTAAAAGTTAAGAATTTATTTATATTATTTGTTAGGTTGAGTGGGTAATTGAATATGTATGTGTGTGTATATTATAAATTTATTTTTTTATTTTGGTATTGTGAATATTTTATCAAAATCAAGAAATAATATTATTTTTAAAAATTATAAAAATAAAGGTTTTCTTCGCCCCATTCTTTCCTACATTCACTAGGCTAGTTCAATTGGCGGAAGCAACTTGTGGTAGCACGAGATCAACGTGGTATAAGTACGAGTGTTACCGAGCGTTACCAATCACATTAAAAAGTTTATAGGGGAGTCAACCGAGTGAGAGTGTTATATATGATTCTTGCAGTAAAAAATCTTTGACAAATCAGATGTTATAATCTTTTTGCGGACGTGCATAGCAAATATTAAACACACACACACACACACACACACATATAGTTCGTATATAATATTTCTATATAGTACATCTTATATTAAAGAAAATATAATTATATTTTTGTTATTAGTTTGTTTGGTGGGTTGTAGAACTATAGATGAGAATAAAACTTAACTGATTATTAATAACTAATTTTTTTAGCAAATTAGATTGTAGAAATTCTGGCTAAAATATTTTGACGATATGGAAGCTTTTTTTGGGAGAAAGTGGTGGGAGCGATTATAGTGGAAATCTTTACCTGTCTCGTAGATAATTAAGGAACCAATTTGACAATTTCTCATATGTAATGGCATGCTATATAGTACAACTTGTATTAAAGATAATATAGTTATATCTTTGTTATTAGTTTCTTTGGTATGTTGTAGAACTATAGACAAGAACAAAAATTAACTGATTATTAATAACTAATTTTTTTAGCAAATCATATTGTAGAAATTTTGTCTAAAATATTTTGACGATATGGAAGCTTTTTTTGGGAGAAAGTGGTGGGAGCGATTATAGTGGAAACCTTTACCTGTCTCGCAAATAATTAAGGAACCAATTCGTCAATTTCTCAAATGCAATGTCATGCTATGTCTTTCACCAGCTTCAACCACCACCCATGCCTACCGCAAAGAATTTTTTTGTCTGTATATGTCAATTCATGGACCAAAAACCACATATTTCATATTGTAGAAGATTTATTTAATAACAAATAATACCTATATAAAGCGACAATATTTGTGAATCCACAATTACCTTGCCAAAGAACTTGAGCATCTCCTTCCTTACAAATGATGATGAATTTGTTGAGCTTTTGATGGTGGCTTCTCACCCTTGGAGCGCAAGGGAAGGAAATTCCCAAAAGCTTGAATAATGATATGGTTCCTTCTATTAAAAGGATTGACGAGGATAACCCCTTCTATTTTCGTGGGCCTTGCAAAAAGAATGACACGCAATCATATCTATGCACCTTTAAATCTTATAGTTATCCCAAGTTTTGGTCATTTTTGCATTAACTACACTTATAAAATTCTTTATTAGTCTGATCAGATTATTAAATATCATTAAGGTTTTCAGTATAATTTTATCCGAGTTTGTTTTCAAATTTCAATGCTTGGGCTTCACTTTTCAGGATCCTACTAAATTGGTATATGAGTTGTTGTTGGTAGTAGTCAATCCATACTTTCGACAGCTAATGGCATTTGACTCTTTTACTCAACCTGGAAGTATAATATGATAGTTGGATTGGCCCATCTCATTTGGTAGTGTTATTTTATAAGTTTGAATATGTCAAATTATTGATTTTTTTTAATGTAAGGAGGATTTCAGCAGTTGAGATAAAGATAAAGAGATTAAGGTGTTAGGTTCTCATTTTTGAGACCTATATTTAAATTTCTAATGTGAGTGGAATTCTAGGTGGTGTCATGGTCTTCTATTGTTAGGCTTCTAGCACTAATCCTTCTCTTAAGGAGTTAAATATGTTATTGTCTGTAAGGAGTAAGTATCTGTTTTAGTTGGTTCATATACTTTTTTTTATAGGTGTTGTGGTTCCACAACACACGCCCCATTTTAGCCACTTAGCCTAATGGGGACCCCCTTTTTGGGGGTCTTTTGGCCTTTTTTGGTGGTTTGGAGTCCTTAGGGTAAACCTGGCCAGGTACCCGGTGAGTCAGATTGTGGGCCCCCGGTGTGCTCCCAATAGTTGGATGTCAATTTTGGTTTCCCTTTAGGTCTTCCTTCTTCACCTTTTGTCCTTTTCCTTCTGAGGTCAGCTTTAGGGTTCATTTTTTTTTAGTTTTTGTTTGTTGAAGTCCACTTTGGACTTAAGTCATTTTTGCCCTTTTTGGACTTTCAGAGTTGCAGGATAACTAGGACCTCCGCAATCTGGAAAGCCCAAACGCCCGATGCCTCCCGCATCCTTCAAATTGACTTAGGCACGAGTTTCATGTTTTCAAACTTTCAGAGTCCGAAACTCCAAAAAGAACACCTCACAAATGGCTCAGGTTCACCCAGTCCTCGCACCTTCGGGGTCATTGGAGTTTTAGCCTCCAAAACTCCAAAAGTGTTACAACACTCCAAAACTCCAATTTTGTTGTCGCTAGCCACAATTTTGGGTTTTTGGAATTTCGCAGTCTGGGATCCTTTCAGACTGCGAAGGTCTGAAAGTCCAAAAGGTCTAGTAAGCTTGAAAGTCTCAGATTTTGAAAGGTCTTTTTTTTTTTTTTTGGGGGGGGGGGGGTCT
>MU224993.1:1173464-1194901 GCA_018584345.1 Thuja plicata
CAAATTTACATGATTATAATTAAACAATGAGGAATTTACATCCATAACGTAAAGTCATTCTATATATTTTTCACACATAACTAAGGTTCAAATCTAGTAATTAATTAACACAATTTAAATTAAAAAATACCTCTATTAGGTGGGATCACTTAATTTAAATAAGATCAATCAAAACTTAAATCTATTTACAAATAAAAATCTATTTATAATAATGTCCACAATGGAGAGAATGTAATATCATTTTAATAAAAAGTAGAATACTAAACTAAATTAACTATGTAATTAAATCTATAATTATTAATAACCTACCTATAACTATAACACTTAAGCCTACCTATTAACTTGTACCTCTTACCTATCACCTGGCAATTCCCAAGGGTCACATCCTATCCCCTTTCCCGCCCACTTGCCCCTATTTTCATGGGCAAGCTAATTGTAAACAAATTAAGGATCCATGCAAGTAGTTTAGTATCAGTTTAGCAGTATCTTTCTTTAGCAAGCTTTAGTTTTAGTTTGTTTTCATTATTTTAGAGTCTCTGATGCCCTAGTTTTAGGGTTCAGAGTTTGTAAATCAGAACTCTATATATTGTAAGCAAAAATGATGTATTAGGGTCAGATTCTTGATGCAATAAAGATCTACAATTGGTGCTTCTTTCATGGTGTGATGCTTTTCTGCTATCTATGCGAAATTGATGAATGTGTGTTTTCTATTCATTCTTTTTAAAGATCCAACTGTGTTTATTATTTCTCGAATCCACGATTCTTTAAATTGGAGTTTGTTGTTGTTTATCTACCTTTCCGTGATAAATGTATGGGAAAGATCATCTTTGGGTTCAAATGATAAATCTATCTCGTGTGTGTGCACATCTTGGTCACCTATCATAAATCTAAAAGCAATTGGAATCGTCTCTAGTTTTAAACATAAATTTGCATCATTAGTAAACTATAATCTTTGGTAAATCGGAAAATACAAAAAAGTACTAAAGTTGTTTTGTAGTTTGACGTCTTGAAAGTACCAACAAATGCCTCATCATGAACATTCACATTTATCTTCAACTGAGTTACCAAGTAGGTTGTACCACGACCACGAAGAACCTTGGGAATAACTTTGTTATTCTTTCAGGAGAAGAAATCGAATCTTGAGATCCTAGCAATTGACTTGTGTAAAAACAATGCTCAACATAAGTGGCACTAGAAGGAGGGAAGAATTAAGACTCAGTCTAAAAACAACTTAGAAATCAAAGCATTGGTGGTATGCAAACCCTCCATCGTCACACCAACAGAAGTGGCACTAGAAGGAGGGCAAAGACCAAAACGTTGGATAACATTGGATCTTTCTCTCCAAAATAGTTTGAGCGAGTGCTTAGATCATCTTCAAAAAGAGGCGAGTTCCTTGAACTCACTCATCACCGCAGAGCTCGCAGTGACAAAGGAAAGTCAAGAGAGAACCCCTCTCACCATCACGTTGAGCCACAGAATCCGCTCAGACAAAAATCACACATCACTATCCTGACTATCCTTGCAGCCATAAACCAAAATTAGAACTTACAAAATCAGAGAATTGGTGGTATGAAAACCCTCCATCATCACACCAACAAAAGGTATGCTAGAAGGAGGGCCAATCAAAAGATTTTATGGTTACATGCACACTTGAATGGGTTGGATCTTGAGGAGATCTAGCTTCAATGGGTAGTCCTTTGTGTATACCATGAGGTTTCCATGAGATTCCTTTACATGCACACAATAGGCTTCCCTTGTTCTTCCCCAATAATGGACAAAATGCTACAAACCATGTGAGGGTTTACAAGGATATAATGCTTTTTCTTAAAATTGAACATGAAGATGTTGTTTGCAATCTATTTGTAAAGATATTGATCGCTCGTTATAAAGGCTTAGAAACTAGGCATAATCCTTTAACTCAGGGATTGGACATCCAACTAAGCACTTCATCCCCTTTATAAGAAACTCATTTAATATGTCAAACCTAGGGACGTGTTACTTGAAACGGGCCAGAAAAATATATGCACCAAAAACTTTCTCAACCAATCACTCTATAATCATTGCAGGAAACAAATGTTGGAAAGAAACTATTCTATGGTTGCGGGAAGTAAATGCTTTTGAAGGGAAACTATACTATTACTACATGAAACGAATACTCGAACGGAAGTTAAGCTATTGTTGTAAAAGAAAATACTTGAAAGTAAATGATGGAAGTGAACATTGCTAGAAGAATGGAAGAGTGCAGAAACTAACTACAATGCCTTAGTTACTCTACTGTTTATCTGCAGGAAGCGATAGCTATCCTGTGGCTTTGGTTGCAGGAGCTATTTAGCATAGGAATTGAAATGACGGAAATGCAAGAAAGTGAACTAAACTAATACGAATCTAACTATGGATTCCTTACCAAGTGGCCCCACTTGGGTGAGTACCCAAAACACTCAATTACACAAAATTAATCTCAACACTTCATTTGCTCATTAAAATGAATAATAGAGTACATACATTCTCATAAACAGTAAAACAACGGAATTGAACTATACTGCAGCTATCTCCTAATAATGCCCTCCTTTCTCACATAGGAGCGGGGATTTATTTAAAGGAAACATCTAACTACTAAACTCAACATGCCCTAAGAAAAGGTGGAGCTTTTATTAAAAACAAATAACAGAAAGGAAAGCTAGAAAGCAGGAAATGGAATCGGGCCAGAAAAGAGGAAAGAACTGCTTTGACAACAGATCTAACTTCCCACTCTCCTAGGTTTCATCAAGGAACTTATTGCATTTTCCAAGTCTTCGCTCAACTGTTTCCACCTGGATTAACCAGAAACCTTTCGCTAATGCTACGCTGATGTTCCATCCATGTGCGTCTGCTGCAGGATCGAGTCAAGCGTCTAGCACATGGATGTGCTCAACTGATCAAGATGACGGTTGCTACTTTGATGCGCTGCATTTAAACTATTAGGATAAGAGCATTCATGGAAAATAATCATTAAAGTACATATGCATTATCTATCGCTCAATCAATTAATTCATCCATAAAACATGATCATGATTCCATAGTAATAAATAGAGCATATTCATCCAGATAAAGCATATTAAGTAAGCAATTATCCATAGCATAGGCTTAGTGGTTGACTACCACATATTAGCAGTTTTAAAGCATAAATTCTTGGAGTAAATAAGAGAAAACATGGCAAAAGACCTATCAAAAGTTCTCCTAGGGTATCTAAAGTATGTCATTTAAATGGCCTATCATTTTACCCCTACAAAGACTAGTGTCGGTCCTTAGGAACTGAGACGTTCCAGATCTTTGCAAGTACCCAGAGGTCTCCTTCCTGTGTCTCTCACCTCATGGAGGTGCCCACTTGCCAGTAAAATCTATTTATCCTCTCCATCTTCACGTGTCTTCTTAGTTCCAGTTTCTTATCCAGTTCATTATCCACACAACTGTATAGCAACCATAAAAGCAGAGGAGGCTGAAAGGTAAGTGGCAACCATCTTTCAGGTCGTGGCTGACGTCCTAGGTGTATATACCAGTGAACACACTGCATTGCAGCTCGTAGGTTGATCACACTATGTGGTTCTGCCTTTTGAGTGCCATAGTTAATCTCCTCCATCTTTGCCTTAATCCCTCGGCTGCTATGTTCCCATCTACTAGTGACAATCTCTCAAATGCCACAAAAAATTCTTCACAGCTATCAAGAATTCTTTTTCTAGGTGCAGAATCGTAAAACCCATAAATAATTTGCATCTAATCACAATAAAGTCGTCAAGGTGACCGAATTTCAGGACGAAGAGGCAATGAAATGAATTGTTCAAGTATTCTGTACCTATGCAATTGTTCTCCATAATTAATCTCATTTTGGGTCCAGGAAAGGAGGGCAGACAAATGAATATCGCCAACAAAAGGCAAGGGATTCCAATCAGTGTTAGAAGGAAGAGCATAATTGTGAAGATATAACTCGCATAACAAATTCTGGACACAATCAGGTGATGTATTATATGCAGCCACAAATTCCTAGGGGGTTCCTATGCCTGAGTTGAGATCCTGAAGGACTCTCATTAACTTAAACGTCATGAATTGTCCCTTAAGGCATATGGTATAAACCCTTGGTGGTGGTCTACACTCTATTAAACTAGAATTATGTATGTAATTTTATTTATTTTACTCTGCAAGAATTGAATTTCTTGTTGTTTCCTCTCGAGTTCCCTTCTCAATTTTGCCGTTTCTAACTCCCACATTGAATTTTGATATTGCATCTCATTAAAATAGTCAACTAAGAGGGCATGAATAGTTACCTCTTCTGGCTTCCTGTGTGGGACCGGCTTGGCTTCTTGTTGGCCTTCTTTTTTCTTTTCACAAAATGGCACATCAACTGGAACAAGGGCCTTTTCCCCGTGGTTACCTTCTTGCCGAGAAGAAGATTCTTTTTTGGCTCGCTTGGGTTCTGTTGCCTTTGGAATTATACACTCTGCTTCTTTACCCACATCAGCGACTATAGGATCCTCCTCCATCATATCCTTATGTTCTTTAAATGGACTGCCTTCTTGCGGCTATTCTTGTGAAGGTTCCTTAGAGGAGACATTAGGAGAAGAGTCAAACGTAACAGGGGAATCCTTGTTGTATGTTTGTGTAGTGTTCAAATGAACACTTCTTCGTAATGGAGTATCAACAAAAGTTGTAGGATGCTTCTGTGAAGTTCTTCTTCTCTTAACAGGTGTGGCTACAAGAGAAACAATAGAAACAAGAACATATTGATTCCTATATTATGCCATCTTGTCCTTACCCTTACCCTTACCCTTACCCTTTTTATCTTTTTTCTTAGCTTTTAGAGTCTGAGAAAATGTGGGAACCTCAATTTCTCCGCTCCCTGAGGTAGGGTTTGGATGGCCGGATGCCACATTCTCCACATCAATTCCCAAAGGAGAAGGATTCCTAAAAGGTTCTTCTAGCTCAACAAATTCCTCATCCTTATCAGGGTTATTCCCTTGTTGTTCTTGAATTTTGGGTCATGGCCCTTCTCTATGAAACTGAACATGAGGCACTACAATAAATCCATCCCAAGACATGGGAGAGACATCCCGTAGTGACCTTTCCACCAAGAGCTTGATTAAACTATGGTGGGTAATTGCATTCTGTCGCCCCTTTTGTACCTCTTCAGCACTTAAATTTAAAAGGGCGTAAAGAAAATTAGGGAAATTTACCAAATGGTCATGTCATAAATGACTCAATAATTTGAAGTGTATTGCATGTAGAAAGGAAAAATGGCCCTCACAGGTAATGTACTTGATAATATGTACTGCCAACTAAGGATAATCTCCTGGAAGAGATAACCGCTTAACACCCTATTTTTTGTAATCCATTGGAACATCTACTGGTAAAGAAAAAATTTCTCTAGCTGTGTGTACATCGTGCCCATGCGGAAACACTTCTCCCGTGGAAGGAAGTCCAGAGACTTCGGCAATTATTGCTTCAGAAGCTTCTACTCGCAGCCCTTTGATATACACAACACCATTGTTGTCAGTCCTCAAGAATTCTAGTGTTGTGGCTTCATTATGACCATTCAACCTTACAAAGTAGGTCAGCCCCCCAATTCTGTTAAAACCTTAACACTAGCCTAGTCCTGTAATAATGATGAGTGATTTGCTGGTTAGTGCTATATAGGCGGACCACCCATCCCGCTATTTGAAAACTTCAACAATTTCTGAAAAACTCTGAAAAAACCCTCTTATTCCACTGCTACTATTAATTTGTTTGCTGAAATGTCACTGTGGTGCCCAGAATTTGAATAAAGCTTTCTAGTTTTCTGGGTAATGCAGACAAGACACAAAAGAAATTTTTGAAATAGTGCTGTAAATATAAGCTAGGATTTTGAGTTTAAAAGACAAGGCTAATTTCAAAGTGTTACACTTGCAGGGATTGTCAAAACATCATTTTTGACATGACGACATAGTACAATTCTTGTAGCAAAAATATTAATGACAAAGGATGACAATCATGACAGCAGATTTTAAACTGACGGAATATTTGAGCTAATGGAAATTGTGGGATAAGTCATTTATTACACACAAAACCTATTGGACTGCCCCCTATGAAAAAGGTTACAAGTGTCCACACTTGCGTGGCGAAAAAGTATAGCAAAATCGTGGATGAAATGCTACATTGATTACAATGTATCATAATGATATTAAATGAAGCAAAAAAATTTGAAACAATAAAGTAATGCGTACCTTTGAATATTATACCTTGAAATGCCTAAATCCAGAAAGATTTGATGATGTGGACAGAGCAAAAACTTGAGCTGGTGCAATAATGAGGTGTCGTGAATGTGATGATGGCAGAAAAAAATGATGAAAAAGTTGATGGGATGACATTTTTATTATGGACAAGCGATTTTCATGGGAAATGAAATTTTTTATTATGACTGCATGTGGAAAAAAAATGTCAAAGAGACAACCAGAGCAAATAATTACTCTGGTTGGCTGCAGGAAGGCCCTCAGTAGGAAGAGGTCCTTCGGCTGGAGGAAATTCTTCAGTTGGAGGAGGTTCTTTGGATGCAGGAAAGTCTTCAGCTGGAGGAGGAGGTTCTTCGGCTGCAGGAGGTCCTTCGGCTATAGGAGGTTCAGTTGGGGCAAGAGAACTCTAAAACTGCTGCAGGAAATTGACCTTTGTCTCAGGTTTATGGTACAAGCGAAGCCTATGACCATTCACCAGTAACTTGAAATGTACAGGGTCAATGGTGGATAATTGAACTGCTCCATTAGCATAAACATGTATAATCTCATAAGGGCCAAGCCAATGTGTTGCAAGCTTACCTTGGGTTTCTTGGAATTTGGGGTCATACAAAAGAGCCCAGCCACCAGGAGCAAACTGTTTGGTAAGGATATGAGAATCATCCCACTTTTTCTGCTGTGTCTAAACCAATTCAATGTGCTGCAAGGCGGCTTTCCTTATCTCATCCAGGTGGTTAGGTTGCAGGATGTTGTCACGTTGTGCTTCGGTAAGATCAATGTTGAGCTGTAATGTTGTACGTAAAGTTTTATGTTCAAACTCAATTGGCATCACAACTATTTTTCCATATACCAACTCAAAAGGAGTAAACCTTGTTGTTGTTTTCCATGTAGTTCGATAGGCCCATACTGCTTCTTGGAGGTGACTGATCCAATCTTTCTTGTGTAACTATACTGTCTTGGTGAGGATAACTTCTATCTCCTTGTTGGTGATTTCTACCCGACCATTCGCCTGTGGATGATAGAGGCTAGATTTCCGGTGGTGAATATTATACTCGCTCATCAGAGCAGTAATCAATGTAGAGGTAAATTGAGCTCCTTGATTAGTGACTAACTCTCTGGGTACACCATAATGCATGAATATCTCCTCATATAGAAACTGTGTGACCTTGTTATCCCTTACATGCTTCATGGCTCTAACTTCCACCCACTTGGTCACATAATTAGTACATACAAGGATGTACAAATTGTCATTTGATGCAGGACTGATGGAACCAACAAAATAGATTCCCTATTTATCAAATGGAGTCACCACTACTTGAGTAAAGAGTGGCATTTCATCATATTTAGTAAGCCGCCCCATCCTCTGACATCGATCACACTTCCTAGTGTAATTGGTTGCATCCTTGTAGAGGGATGGCCAGTAATAACCAATGTTAAGTACCTTCATGGTTGTCCTTTTAGAAAAAAAATGTCCTCCACAGGGCTCATCATGACAAGCTCGGAGGATGTCATAAGTTTCATCCTCTCGAATACACCTTCTCAATATTTGGTCAAGGCCAGTATAGAACAAACAATTAGCAATCCATGAAAAGTTGAAAGTTTTCTCTATTAGTAACCACTTTTCCTTTGGGGAGAAGTGTGGAGGTACCTTTTGGGAAACTAGATAGTTAGCAATATCAATGTACCAGGGAGCTTGAGCTGTAATGGAGAACAGGTGGTCGTCAGGGAAAATATCATCAATGGCCATAAGTTCATCAACATTCTGCAAGTGTGAGAGAAAATTGGCCACCACATTTGATCTGCCTGGCTTATCTATGATGGTAATGTCAAACTCGTGTAGTAGAAACAACCACCTAGCTAACCTCCATGTGATTGCAAGTTTGTTAGCGAGGTATTTAACGGTTGCATTATCCGTATGCACAAAGATTTGATAACCAGTGACATAGTGGCGGAATTTGTTCAGAGCATAGATAACAGCCAATAGCTCCTTTTCGGTGACTGTATAATTCAACTCAGCACCTTGCAGATTTTTTCTAATGAAATAAATAACATGTTCTAGAGTACCTTCCTTTTGTCCAAGAACTACTCCAACAACAGGATTAGAGGCATCTGTATGTATGTGGAATGGGAGGGTCCAATTAGTACCTCGCAAAATAGGTGCCTGAGTCAGAACAGACTTCAACTACAGGAAGGCTTCATCACAGTCTAATGTCCAGATAAAGTCAAAATCTTTAGTAAGCAGTGAATACATAGGACTGGCCATCTTGCTGAAGTCCTTTATGAATCTTCTGTAATACCCAGCGTGACCAAGAAAGCTTCTGACATCTTTCTGTTTGGCTAGGGTAGGCAGATTCATAATGACTTCAATTTTTGCTTGGTCTACTTGAATGCCAAGAGTAGATATATAGTGACCAAGCACTACTCCTTCCTGTATCATCATAAAACACTTATCGTTGTTCAGAGACAGGTTGTGTTCTTCACACCTGGTGAGGAATTTTTCCAGATTTGCCAACGCTTCCTCATAAATTTCACCATAAGTTGTAAAGTCATCCATATAGATCTTCATACAGTCATGGGAAATGTTAGCAAAAATGCTGATAACTGCTCGCTGAAAAGTAGCAGGAGCGTTGTAGAGGCCAAATGGTAGAATTGAATAAGAAAAAGTCCCCCATGGATAGGTGAATGTGGTCTTTTCTTGATCCTCTGGGAGAATCTTGATTTGATTATATCCACTGTACCCATCCAAGAAAGAAAAGTACTTCTTTCCTGCTAGAGAGTCCAGAACCTGGTCAATGAATGGAAGAGAGAAATGGTCCTTTTTAGTGGCATTGTTAAGCTCTCTGTAATCCACACACACTCTCCACTTCCCACCTTTCTTAGGAACTATGACTAGTGGGGAAACCCACTGGCTGTCTGAGATAGGGTATATGAAACCAGCTTTAAGTAGTTTTTGGAGTTCGACTTTAACTATCTCATGAAGGGCAGGGTTGACACGCCTTTGAAATTGCCTTACTAGGGGGTTATCTTCCTTTAGATAGATCTTATGAGTGCATAAATTTGGATCCAGACCTTTCATATCAGTATAATCCCAGGAAAAAGCTGTAATATGGCTCTTCAGTAACTTTGTCAATGATGTTTGCTTCTGAAGAGTAAGTTTGCTATTAATGCTCAAGCAATGGTCAAGGGAACTTCCAGTTTCTTAGTGAGCTTGACCATATATGTATCTATCAATGAGGGTACTTGGATCTCATAGGGAAGCATTTGGTGATAGAGTTGATTGGATGCTGGAGAAGATAATTGGTAATCAGAGTACAACGACTGCAGGGAGTGGTTTTGGAAGGAACTATCCAAAGGGTCTAAGTTCGATCCATACTGGTTATGCATGATGTTGGTGATTACTTTATCTTCCTCCTGAAGCTGCAGGAAGGGATCCCTTTTTAACATCATTAATTGGGAGACTGAATTAATAACTTCAGCTTCCTCTCCTACATATGGCCATATGGGAGAGGCTAATTCCATCTGAGGTTGAGCAGGAGGATATAAGGCCAAGGTTTTGGTGTGCTGACCATCATAAATGGTCATATCTCCTAATCAAAAAATGATATAGGCATCAGTGGTAGCCAACCAAGGATGTCCCAGAATAATTGGATAGCCTCCTAGGGTATCTTTTGGCGAGAGGATCATGAAATCAGTAGGGTAGGACCAAGATTCAAAGTTAACCACAATGTCCTTCACCATCCCATCAGGCTTTACATTTGAACTGTCTGCGAGCTTCAAGACAATAGGTGTATTTCAGAGGTTGGTAATAATAAGGCATTGCATGATATCCTTGGTCATGACATTAATGGTGGCTCCAAGATTAATCAATGCATTTTTTATAGTAGTCCCATTAATAATGACCTCGACAACAAGGTTGCCAGGGTTATGATATTTTGGGATGGTAAGCTTCCCTAACATGATATTCGCCAGTTTTCCCAGCACATGGACAGTCTGGGGATCCTTCTTCTTATGGCTAGGATTTTAAAGCAAGCTTCCTTGATGGCTTTTCCATAGGTGGGAACATCTTTGATTTCCTGGAAAAGGGGAATTTGGACGCTGACATTCTTTAGTTGGTCAAGGATATTGAAAGCTGCTTCGTCAGTGGTTTTCAGATTGCTATGATGCAACCTTTGCAGAAAAGGGAGAATGGTATGTTGATTGGTTTTAGCTGGTGATGCATGGGCTACTAGAGTAGATAGATTGTTAGGTTGATTGGGCTCCTTAGATGGCATTTCAGTGATCACAGGAGGCTCAAGTGCAGGTAGAGTGGTACCGAACAGTAAGTGAATATCATTAAGTTTGATGGCATAAACATCATATTGCATGGGATAATGTGATGAGTCTGTAGCATACACATTTTGTAGAGGCATAGGAGGTCAATTGTTGGGGTTTAGCTATGGCTGTGTAGGTAACTAAGTAGGCTTAGGAGGCGGGTTAGTGGCTGCAGGAGGTGAAAAAGAGCTTGTTGTTGTGGAGGCTGCATAGGTGGCAAAAAAAGTCCTTATGGTTTATTTGGTCATTGATGGCCACCTCGCCACTGTGGGTTTTGCTGCCAATTACCCTATGGTGGCTGCCACACCCCTTGAGGTTGTTGCCAACCTCCTTGAGGGTTTGGCCATTGTGGATTGGGGTAATTCTTCCACTGATTCTGGGAATTGTTGCAGAAAGGATTTTGATAGTTCATGGGGGGTTGCCATTGATTATTATAAAAAGGACCACTAAATGTAAGAGGGTCCTAAGGAATACCTTGTCTCTACACCCATGGCCATTGCTAAGTGATGCAGAACAAATGCTCTTTCTCCTGGTTCAATTGGTTTGTAATCAGTCAGCATTTGTGTAGTCTCCATGTTAGCAACCAGTTTGCATCTGCAGTCTCTCTTCTTTTGTCTACAATGTCGGCAGAATTCTGCTAGCATGACCTCTACTTCCTCATGTTTCTTCTTAGCCTGCATGGTGTCAAACTGAGTGGCCATGTTGTTAATGATATCTTGCTTGAAATCAGACAATAGATTGGTTATCTATGTCCATGAAGCACCAACACCATTGGACTTTCCCAAGGTGAACCTATATCCCCTTCCTTTCTTAATAGCAGCACTGAAGTACTTAAGGAAGATCTTCCAGATATCATCCCATGATGCCTGGGTGATATCTCCTCTAGCCATCAAGTCCAGTGTCTCTGTGCATCCGTCATGAATGCCTCACAAAAAGAGCAACTTCTAAGATTCTTCATTAAGCTCATGCTTGGTATTCTTATGCAAACTGAACATGAACCTTGAGACATAATCCTCAAGAATCTCAACCTCCTTCTGTGTTATCTTAAAGATGTCATCCCCTTGCATATCATTTCCTTGATAGTACTCATTATATTTCAGCAAGAAAGCAACCTTCATTTCCTCCCAATTATGGATGACATCCTGTCCTAAACCCATAAACCATCGTAATGCAGACTCTTTAATTGTTGTAGGAAAAATATTAAGTCTGTGGGCATCAGTGGTGTAGTCATAGCTCCTACAAAGGTTATCAAACTCAAAGAGAAAGGTATCTGGGTCCTCTGTGACAAGGCCATAAAATTTTGGAAGAGCAGAAGAGGGAATATTCTTAAGGTTGTTATTATCATGCTGGTCGGAGATGGGAAAAGGAAATGTAGTAGGATTGGCCATCCTTTGTGGCCGATGAGGTGGATTTTGAGGTGGGTTTTGAGGTTGATAGATGACTAACTACTAAGGATTTTATTCTTCAGGATTCTGGAATCCTAGTTTGGCAAAGGCTTCAGCAAATAGATTGGCTTCTGGTTTATCCTGGAGGAAACCACGGAAGTCACCTCAGAAGATGAGGATGATGAAAGGGATTCAGGAAGCTCAACAATAGCATCAAAAAACTGGCTTTCTTCTTTAAATAGGTTACTGGATTGATTTAGCAAGTACCTTCCTCAGGCACCTCTTCATCTATTATGCATGCAGATAGTACGAGATGAAGTGAATAGTGGGTTTTCTTTTCAAGATGAGGCTTAATCTACTTAAAGCGGGAAATGAAAGCATGAAAGAAAATCCTAGGAATGGTTCAATAAGAACCAGGCTCAAAACCATCCCCGAAAATGATACCAAAAATGATCGCTCGTTATAAAGGCTCAGAAACTAGGCATAATCCTTTAACTTAGGGATTGGACATCCAACTAAGCATTTCGTCCTGTTTATAAGAAACTCGTTTAATATGTCAAACCTAGGGACGTGTTACTTGAAACAGGCCAACAAAATATATGCACCAATCACTTTCTCAACCAATCACTCTATAATTGTTGCAGTAAACAAATGCTGGAAAGATACTATTCTATGGCTGTAGGAAGTAAATACTTTTGAAGGGAAACTATACTATTACTGCATGAAATGAATACTCAAACGAAAGTTAATCTATTGCTATGAAAGAAAATAATTGAAAGTAAATGATGGAAGTGAATGTTGCTAGTAGAATGGAAGAGTACAAAAACTAACTACAATGCCTTAGTTACTCTATTTTTTGGCTGCAGGAAGTGATAGTTGTCCCGTGGCTTTGGCTGCAGGAAGTGATAGTTGTCCTGTGGCTTTGGCTGCAGGAGCTATTCAACATAGGAATTAAAATGACAGGAATGCAGGAAAGCGCACTAAACTAAAATGAATCTAACTATGGATTCCTCACCAAGTGGTCCCCCTAAGGTGAGTACCCAAAACACTCAATTACACAAAATTAATCTCAACACTTCATTTGCTCATTCGAATGAATAACAGAGTACACAGATTCTCATAAACAATAAAACAACAGAATTGAACTATACTGCAGCTATCTCCTAATAATGCCCCCCTTTCTCATGTAGGAGCGGGGATTTGTTTAAAGGAAACATCTAACTGCTAAACTCAACATGCCCTAAGAAAAGGCAGAGGTTTTATTACAAACAAGTAACAGAAAGGAAAGCTAGAAAGTAGGAAATGGAATCGGTCTAGAAAAGAGGAAAGAATTGCTTTGATGGCATATATAACTTCCCACTCTCTCCTAGATTTCATCAGGGAACTTATTGCATTTTCCAAGTCTTTGCTCAACTGTTTCAACCTGGATTAACCAGAAACCTTCTGCTAATGCTACGTTGATGTTCCATCTGTGTGCATCTACTATAGGACCGAGTCAAGCATCGAGCGCATGGTTGTGCTCACCGGATCAAGACGACGATTTCTACTTTGATGTATTGCATTTAAACTATTAGGATAAGAGCATTCATGGCAAATAATCATTAAAGTACATATGCATTATCTATCTCTCAATCAATTCATTCATCCATAAAACATGATCATGATTCCATAGTAATAAATAGAGCATATTCATCTAGATAGAGCATATTAAGTAAGCGTATGTTCATAGCATAGGTTTAGTGGTTGACTACCACATATTAGCAGTTTTAAAGCATAAAGTCTTGGAGTAAATAAGAGAAAACATGGCAAAAGACCTATCAAAACTTCTCCTAGGGTATCTAAAGTATGCCATTAAAATGTCCTATCAGATATTTCAAGGTGTAGCACTTCAATGGTATGTGAGACTTTCATCCAATTTTTTTTGCTCATAGGTTGAATTAAAGGATTTATTCTCAATTCAATTTGATCTCAATGTAAGTGCGCAAGACTTTTTATTCTATTTTTCTTCTGTGAGAAGGACACCTCAAGAGTCTATTGCCCAATTTAATCATCGATTCCTTCTCATGTATCAAAGGGTTCAAGATTAAAAAATGATGGTACATGATTTGATGTTAAAAGAATATTATTTATGGTGTTTGGATGTCTCATTTGAAAGCACAATTAGATATTTTGGTGAGATTTTGATGCAGGAGCATCTTGGGTCCTTGACAATCCTGCTCAGCCAAAAATATGTTTGCTTTTGTTCTTTAGCTTATTTGGACGCTGCTCGGTGAAGTGCTCAGTTACCCTATTACTCGGGTACTCTTTTTGTCTTGCTTTACCGATGAGTCTCGATGTCTGTTGGTTTCTGTTGCTCAGTTATGCTTTCACCAAGTTGGTTTTTTGTAATTCTCTTATATATATATTTGTTTCTTTGTTCTTAGTTTAGGGCGGTGTTTTGGAGGATAGTAGATTTTGATAGAAGATCAACTTTTGAGTCATTTGAAAGGAAGGTTTGTGACCTCACATGTATGAAGATCATTCTGTAATTCATTTGAATGTATATGGCCAAAACTGGGAAGGATTTACAGCCTGACATGTAATGAGTTTGATCAATTAATTAAAAAAATATATGTTGTTTCTTCTCTCCCTCTTGTGTTGTTGCTTATGCATTGTGTATCTGCAAGCTGGTTTGGTATTTGGGAGTGCCCTAGGCCCTGAGTATTGACCCTCCTTATGTCAGGTGGTATCAAAGTGAAGGTTAGATCTAGGTTCCTTCTTGTAAACCCCAACCCTAGTTGGTTGATATTGTTGTGGGGTAGTAGATTGCGATCTAACCTACAATTGCAGAGGGATTCAAGATAGTTTGTGGGAGAGGAAATGTAGATCCAGGTCTAGATGATATGCTAAGATAGATGGCTACAAGATTGGAAGCTATTGAGACAACCCAACATAGAGGTAGACATCTTTAAGATGTTAGTGATGATGAATTGGAGGAAGTGCTAAGCGAAGCTGCACCTGCACCTATTATGAATCAGGAAGAAGAGATATTGCTGTGAGCATTGACAAGTTTGAAATCCATACCTCAATTTAATCCTCCTCAGTATAGTGGAAAATTGGATTCTAATGAATTGATAGATTAGATAACTAAGATAGAGAAATACTTTAAGTATGAAAATGTATCAGAGGAGAAGAAGGTGAAGATTGCAAGCACAAAGCTGAAAGGTCATGCATCCTTGTGGTGGGAACATCTGCAATTGGATCAAAAGAAGAAAGGTAAAGACAAAATCAAGGTATGGGATAAGATGATAAACAAGTTGAAAGGTAATTTTCTACCTTGTGATTACCAGATTAACCTTATTTGGCGAATGCAAAGTTTCAAGCATAAAGATAGCTCGCTAAAAGACTATACTAAAGAATTTTACAGATTAGACATCAGATATGGACATGTTGAAGATGAAGTGGAAAGAGTAGCAAGATATCTGAATGGATTGAGGAGTCCCATACAAGATGAGATTAGCTTGGTAAAGATGGAGAGAATTGAGGGGGCATATCAGTTTGCCCTAAGAGATGAGGAGAAATTGAACAAAATATATGAGCAAAAACAAAGAGGAAGAGGTGGTAGACTCCCTAGAGGAAGAGGTAGATCTCATGGTGAAAATAGTAGATCTGAACCAGACAAGTCAATTTCAGACACATCTCAAGATAAATGAAATACTGAATGGAAAGGTGGAAGTTCATACCGAGGAAGAGGCAATTACTCCTGAGGTGGTTATAGCAGAAGAGGGTTCCAAGGAACTTGTTATAATTATGGTGAAGAAGGACATCAATCTTTTGAATGTACACATGCAAGAAAGAAAGTAGGTAGCATCAGAAATGCTTTGGTGCAAGAGGAGTCACTGAATAAACCAGAGAAGGAAGGAAATCTCATGATCAGAAGGATGCTCTAGAGTGAGAAAGATAAGCAAGAACCTGTCAAATTTTTTTTGTTCAAGACCATATGTAGAGTTGCAGACAAAATTTGGAAGGTGATTGTTGATAGTGGAAGCTCGGAGAATCTAGCATCTGAGGAGATGGTCACAAAGTTGCAGTTGGAAATACTGAAGCACCCGAAGCCCTATCAGATTTCATGGATCAAGGATGAGCACACATTAATGGTGAGTGAACAATGTTTTGTGAATCTAAAAAATTGGGAAGTATTATGATAACGTGTTGTGTGATATTATGCCAATGGATTGTTGTCATATTTTGTTGGATAGACCTTAGCAATATGATAGACATGTTATACATGAGGGAAGATAGAATAGATATTCTATTTGGGTTGATGGTAAGAAATAAATCTTGTTACCTTTGGTTGAAGAATTTGTTGGTGAGTTATGTACATCTATGAAAGTTTGTTTGATGGAAGGTAGACAGTTTGTTAAGGATTTGAAAAGAAATGATATATGTTATGCTTTGATTCCTAACAAACTGAGTAATAATACATAAGATAAAATTCTTGCAGAAGTTGAGAAGTTTCTCACTAAGTACAAGGAAATCATTTTAGATAATGTACCTAATGGTTTGCCACCAGTGAGAGATATTAGTCATTGTATATATCTAATTCCTAGAGCTAGTTTACCGAATAAGGCACCACATCAGTTAACACCAATCGATAATGAAAAGCTTAACCGAAAAGCTCATGAATTGTTGAACAAGGGTTTGATCAGAGAAAGTTAGAGTCCATGTATAGTACCATTTGTATTGGCACCTAAGAAGAATGGAGAATAGAGAATGTGCATTGATTCAAGAGAAATCAACAAGATCACAGTGAAGTATAGGTTTCCTATATCAAGAATGGATGATATAATGGATTGTTTGAGTGGAGAAAAATATTTTACCAAAATTTATTTGAAGAGTGGATATCATCATATCAGAATCAGAGAAGGTGATGAATGGAAGACTGCTTTCAAGACAAAGGAAGGTTTATATGAGTGGTTAGTTATGCCTTTTGGTTTAACTAATGCACTGAGTACATTTATGAGGTTAATGAATGAAGTTTTGAAGAAATTCTTGAATAAATGTGTGATTGTATACTAGGATGATATTCTGATATTCAGTAAGACTAAAGAAGAGCATTTGATGCATATAAGGCAAGTACTACAGAGATTAAAAGAGGGAAATTTGCTGATAAATCTGAAGAAGTGTTCCTTCATGAAAGAAGAACTTGTGTATTTGGGTTTTGTGATTTTAGCTGATGGTCTGAAGATGGATCCTGAGAAGGTTGAAGCTATACTTGGTTGGCCTACACCTGAGAATGTCGGTGAGGTAAGATTATTCCATGGATTGGCAAGTTTTTATAGGAATTTTATCAGAAATTTTAGTTCTTTTTTCAATGCTATGACTGAGAAAATGAGAGGAGACAAGAGAGAATTAAAATGGACACATGGAGCTGATAAGAATTTTGAGATTTTGAAGCAGAAGGTTGCTGAATTACTTGTGTTAGCCTTACCTGATTTCAATAATGTTTTTCAAGTTGAATGTGATGCAAGTGGAAGTGCAATTGGAGCTGTGTTGACTCAAGAAGGTAAACCTAATGCTTTCTTTAGTGAAAAGTTGAATGATGCTAAAAGGAAATATTTTGTCTATGATCAAGAATTCTATGTTATTGTTCGAGCTCTGAAGAAATGGAGAAATTATTTGATGCCAAATGAATTTGTGTTGTGTACTGATAACAAGGCTTTACATTATTTGGGTAGTCAGAATAAGTTGAATCAGAGACATATGAAATGGGTAGAGTATTTGTAGAGTTTCACATTTGTAATAAAGTATAAGAGTAGAGTTTCTAACCGAGTTGCTGATGCATTGAGTAGAAGAAGATATTTGTTCACTGAAATGAGAATTGAGGTTCTTGGTTTTGATGACATGAAGTATTTGTATGAAAATGATCCTGGTTTTTCTGAGCAGTGGAGAGTGTGCAGAGAATCTATTTGAAATCAATTGAGTAAGTATGAAGACTATTTCATTCAAGAAGATATGTTGTTCAAAGGTATTCAGTTGTGCATACCGAGAGGATCAATGAGAACTAATTTGATAAAGGAAAAACATAGTAGTGGTTTTGCTAGACACTTTGGTATTGATAAAACATTAAGTTTGCTTAAGGAAAGGTATTTTTAGCCTCACTTGTATAAGGATGTTCATAAATTTGTGAAAAGTTGTGGATTTTGTCAAGTTGAAAAAGAAGTAAGTCAGAATACTGGATTCTATACACTGATTTTTGTTCCTGATCAAAAACCTTGGAGTGATATCAACATGGATTTTGTTCTTGGCTTATCAAGGACAACAAGAGGTAATGATTCCATATTTGTTGTTGTGGATAGATTCTCTAAGATGACACATTTCATACCATGTAGAAAAACATCAGATGTTGTACATATAGTAGATCTTTTCTTTAAGGAGATTGTCATATTGCATGGATTATCGAGGAGTATCATCTCTAACCGAGACAGTAAGTTTGTCAGCTATTTTTGGAAAACACTTTGGAAGAAGTTGGACACCGAGTTGAAGTATAGTTCTACATTTCATCCATAGATTTATGGATAAACATAGTTTGTAAACCAAAGTTTGGGTAAATTGTTAAGACGCTTAGTTGGAGACACACCAAGTAATTGGGATTTGATATTGGCATAAGAAGAGTTTGCATATAATAATTCAGTAAATAGAAGTACTGGAAAGACACCTTTTGAGATTGTTAATGGCACATAACCGAGAGGTATATCATACTTGAGAGATATTGTTGGAGAAGAGAAGAGGAGTAATGAAGGAGAAAGATCTGTTGAGTTTATGAAGAAGTTGCATGAGTGAAACATAAGTTTGAGAAAACTAATCAGAAATACAAGGATAATGCACAAAGATCAAGGAGACATAAAAATTTTGAAGGTTGTGATGGATTTATGGTTCATTTGAAGAAAGGTAGATTTCCTATTGGAACATATGGTAAATTAAAAATGAAGAAATTTGGTCAATGCAAAATATTTAGAAGATTTACCCGATGACATGGATATAGCACCTATATTCAATATTTCAAATTTTTATGAGTATCATGAACTTGATGAAGAAGTGAAAGTACCAAGTGATTATCCTAAGAAATAGATAGAGGAAGTTGAGAAAATTTTGAAACAAATATTGGCAGAAGTACAAGAGGAAAGGACTACATGGAATATTTGGTAAAATGAAAGAACAGACAACTTGAGAACTCATCTTGGATTTCTGAATCTAAATTGGATTGAATTTAGGTTGTACCTGACTCATGATTCAGAGAATAATTTATTTTAACCTCAGGTGTCTGATGCAGAAGCATCTTGGGATCTTTATTAACTAAAAATATATTTGTTTTGATTTATTAGCTTATTAGAGAGTTCTCTGTAAAGTGCCTAGTAACTACTTTTGTCCGCTCGGTTGAAGACTTGTTTGTTCTCCACTCAGGCTCGATTACTTGTTTCTGGCATGCTTTACTAACAAGTCTTGGTGGTCATTTTGACTACTCATTGGCGTGATTTACCGATAGGTCTTGGTAGTTTTTTGGCTACTCGGTGGGTTTTCACCGATCGGTCTCGGTGCTCAGTTGGCTTTCTTACCGAGTTGTGTATTTTTATGTTGGATCTTCTAGCCGACTTTTGCATTTAATTTCTATAGCATAATTAATGTTGGGATATCTCATTGGGATGTGTGTAGACCTAAATATGGGTCTTTTCTATTTTCTATGTTGGATCTTTAGGATCTGAGTGCCGACCTCTTTGGTGGACTCTTGTATATATTTGGTTTTTTGTTCATAGATTAGGGATCAGTTTGGATAGAAGATAGTTCTAGCATATTCAGATTTTAGGTTTGTGATCTCGCATGTATGGAGATTATTTTGTGAACATGTGAGTGTATATGGATGAAACCGGGAAGGCCTTATAGCCCAACATGTAATGAGTTTGATGAAATAATATAAAGTTCTATTGTTTTCTTCTCTCCCTTTCTGTGTTAAAGCTTGCGAGTTGGTTTACAAGATGGTTTTCTAGCTAGGAGTGCCTTTGACCCTAGTTACTAACCCTTCTTGCATCAATATGACTATTAGGTTAAAGATTTGATGACAGGTAAATCAGTTATTTGGTTGTCATTGATGTCAACTATTTGACTTAATATTTTTTAGTATGTTACTAGATATTGTAAGCTAATCATGAGTTGCAGTATAATTATAGAGTTTCCATTCTAATAGAAATATATTTCATATATGGTAATGTTATATTTTCCATCCCGACTTCTAGTGTGAAGAATTGAGTTGGTTATGTTTGATTGAACTCAAACTAGGTAACTACTAAAAATAGTTAGTGACAGACTATAAGTGATTTGTGTGTTATCTCAAATCAGTAAAGTATTTTGAGGAGCGGTTATAGGATATGATTGTGAAAATTGTCAAGGTACTATGGTTGTGAGCACGAATCAAAATGTTGATCAGTGCAACTAGTTCAATTGAATGGAAGTAATGTTAACATGATGAATAGGTAAACAAGAAAGAGTTCTTGAACAAAATTTGAAGATTTGTAGATCGGTGAAGGATTCTGAAGTGGTAATAAGATCGGTGGTAATTTTTATAAAGTTATAAGGCATTTCCATGATTTATAGTATCTACTCGACATCACATTGGTCAAGGTATGTGATTTAGGTGGACTCTTCAAGAAGGTATATTTTGGTCAAACAAGTTTTGAACATGGCTCAACTACCGAGGTAAAATACTAATGTAAGCCAACACAGTCAAATGAAACTATTTTATGAATGACTAGATACATTCTATCTTATCAAAGATGATTTGGATTGTCCATATCTCATATTTAGGGGTTTTTTAGGTCGGTCGATGTAAATATTTATATTAGAAAGTTGAAGAAGAGTAAAGAGAGATGATTGCAATTTGCAAAAGGATGTGGTGAAGAAGCAAGTAAAGGAATTAAGTGTGATCATGCCAAGGAAGAGTATAGTATGTGTGTTGGAAAGTGGATAATTTAGGAGTGTTCAGGAACACTTTAGGGTTGTTATTTATGGAAACACATCTGTTATGGATGATCACTTGGTGTGAAATACAATTTTGGAGTTCAAGCTTGCAAAATGACTAAGTCCAGAAAGCAGGTTTATAGGGTACAAAAGTACAATTTTGGGAAGCGAACACAATATATGGTGAATGAAGATATGCAAGCTTATGGGACACTATTTTGCGATAGATATGACCTTCAGTTAAAGTAGCTTATTATTTGGAGTTGATCACAGTAAGTTACAGTATGTTGAAGGCATGCGAAGACAAACTAGCAGTGATACAGGACAATGAAAGGTTGCAATGATTGAGGGAGTGTAACATGAAATCTAAAAGTGCTATGTTGGATTCATATTATGTATTACCTATTTTTGGTAGTGTATGATCATCGAATTTATATTTAATTTTTGTATAAGTGTTGATTCCATTTTGTGATGTATTTGGAAGCTGATTGGACATGTAATAATATATATATATATA
>MU224993.1:1232093-1251076 GCA_018584345.1 Thuja plicata
AAAATCACCTAGGATATTAAATTGATTTAAAGAATTATGCCAAGCAGTAACAGGGTCGTTTGGACATAAATCAAGGGTATGATCACACTTAGGGAAAATAGGGTCCATAGTTGCAACAGACCAAATTAAGGTGGTTACAAGTTGTACTCTCCTTCCCAATCCCCTATGCATTTTGATGACCAAGCCATTGTTGAGCAATTGGTTCAATTGAGAAACACTAGTGAAGTTTTTGTTACTAACCATGAGTTACAAGAAGGGATGCCAGAGACACCTAGGCATACAACTGCTGACCTCACAGTGGCAGAATTCACAGGTAAAGAATTAGACCCTGTAACTAAGCAATCCAGTGAGGAGTTCTTGTCAGATGACAACTTTGTCAAGACTAGGGCATTCATTCAGTTTTTGTGGAGAATTCACATTGATGAATTCAATAATAAATGTCAAAAGCTACAGGAAGCTCAGCCTCATTATACTAAAGATGATATAGAAAAGGAGGTTAAGCAAGAGCTAGTGTCTTGATTTGATAAGATCACCCTTGAAGAGGGTAGAGAATTATTCAAGAAATAGGGAGTCCTCATCCTACCTTAGTGGGATTTAGCTGACACAGTAGTCTTTGATGCTATCAAAAAAGAGGCAAAACCACTGAGCACTATTGGGACATCAATTGGTGCCTAGTTTAGTGAAGATCATGCAGCCTTGGCAATCTAGTCATTGAAGAAGAAAGACAAAAGAAGGTTGAAGGAAGATGATAAAATTGAGGATACAGGAAGCCTCATTATCAAAAGAGTTTCTAATACTTTAGGAACTGAGGTAGCAAACCTTGTCTTACAAACAGCTAACCTGAACCTGAGGGTGACTGAGAAGGAGAAAGAGGCTTATAATAGCTTGAATCAAAACTATGAATTTGTATTAAAATCTTATAATGATGAAAGGGTTAGGTCCCTACAAAAGGATAACAGGATAGCAATTCTGGAAGGGAAGCATATAGTTTAACTAATGCCCCAAGTGATGATTACTTAGGGACCTCACCAACCATCCTCATCTAGTCCAATTGTGACTTTTCCCCCATCCCCTACACCTTTAATTCCTACAACCCAAGAGGCAATTGATGCTAAGAGAGCATAGCTAGAAGTTGAAAAGAACAGGCTGATTAGTGAAAGATCAAGGTTGGAGGAAGAAGGCAATAGGGATATTGAGGATTCCCTTGCATACAAAGAAGCTAAGGAATTGGTAAAGCAGAGGTGTTCTAACAAAATATACTCTAAACTCAAGAGGTGTTCTGGTGAAGCTAATCTTGCCAACCTCTATTTGATGGGGAAGAAGATTATTAGTATAATCAGCAAATATGATGAAGACAAAGAGCATTGGGACTTGCTAATTGATAATTGGAAGGGGAAGAAAGCACATGTAAAATCTTTCTATTCTACCTCAACGGAGAAAAATAATATTGATATCATTTTGAAAAGGACCTACAAATGCCTTAAATTAATGGCCAACTTAGATATCAAGAAGAATATGGTCATCAAAAGGATAGAGACCTTAAGAGGTGAGTTCTCCTGAGATAGATATGACATGTTTCCCAATATGTTCAAAAAGGATGGAAGCATAAAAAATGAAGCCCTGTGGCTAAGACAATTGAATGAAGCACTAACCAACAGGACAAATAGTATTATTACATTGGAAAACACAGGTTGGTTTGTGTTAATTATCAACATCCTCAATAAGTCCAGAGCATTTTTTGAATCTTGGGAATCAGAGATTGAAAAGGCCAGTGCTGATTGGGAGGAGTTCAACAGCCAAAAAGATGAGGTTCTCAACTTCATTTCATCGGATGATGAGGTGTTTACAACCTGGGTTAGCAGGTATGGTATTGTCACTCCAATAACAGGAAGTAGTAGTATAGGAGTGACAACAAGCACTAGTGATGCCTAGCTATCTTAACAAAGGCAAGTGCAAGTTTTGCATCAACAAAGAGGAAAAATCCTATATGATAAGGACCTATCAACCTCAGGTCAGTTGCAAGCATTCAGGCGATCATAAGACAAAGGATTACGTAACTTGTAACAAAGAACTGTTATTCTCTCCGCCTAATTTTTTTCTCATCTATGAAGTGTATTTTTGTCCTATAGCCTAGTCATCTAAAGCTTGTTGCATCCTTATTTTCCAAAAAGATTCCAAGATGACTAGGGCTATTTATAAATAGCAAGTTGCAATATTTTAAGGAGGATGGTAAAAATAAGACTACAAGGCAGACTTTTGAATTGTGTCTGGGTTTTGGTTTTTGAGTCTATTTGAATGTACTGATATCAAGCTTATATTAATAAAATACAATGGAATCTCTATTTTGACACCAATGATGTCTTTTTTCATTTACTATTAGTTCTTGTATGTTTAATTTTTAAGGCGTCTTGAATAGACTGGTTATAAGGTAGCCATGTCATTATTTGTGAGTTGCTTTCAAGGAGAGTTTAAATCTTGCAGACAATTGTAGAGGGTTAGGGTTTATGCAAGAATTTGATACAAGAGTGTGAGGATGAGAAGATAGTTTGTAAGGCATTCCATTTTAGGTTTATTTGTATTTCAATTAATTATCCCTGGTGAATGTATGTTTTATTCTAACTCTATGACCCATGATTAGGCACTGGCCAAAATGCTGACAAGTGGTTGTTATCATCAATCCAATATTAATCAATCTTTATATTTCTGTTATCTTAAATACATGTCTAGCTAATTGTATTAAGTACAATTCAATTTAGTGATTCCTTGAAGAGAGAATCAATTGGTTAGCCTTCCTAAGCCTGGTGGCTTAGAAAGAAGAAGGATCATGAATCCTTAATCCACTGTTAAAATTACAAAAAGGTAGTACTTTTTTGAAGGTGCACCTGCCTGGGTTTGTGGAGCCCAAAGTGTAAAAGGATGTTCATCCTTGTTAATTAGCCTTTTCCCTGTGAGAATCTAAATTGGGAATTAAAGAGTCAAGCATTCATTGTTACATACTGATTCTAAAATAAAAAGAGCTAACAAATTGGTGACTCTACTGGGGAACTCTTGTGATCTTCTAAGAGTCATGTTCATGAAAGAGTTTGTCCTTGCAATATTAAGAATTAGTTTGTTTCTCCTTGTAATCATTAAAGCGAGTTTGTTCTGCCTATCTGTCGTGGCACACTGTTTGAAGGTTTTGATCCTTAAAATGATACAGATCTTGTCTCAGATGGAATAACTAGTAATTACAAAACCTCTAATCTAGTCCCTTGTTTGTTTTCAAGAGAAAATCTACTAGGTGGAAAATATTTTCAGTGATACGGGCAGTGAAGAACCCTTTTCTTAATGTTACCAGGTGAGGAATTATCAAGAAATTTTGTTTTCAAATCTCATTTGGATTTATTGCTATAAAGGGAAACCTGAGTTAGGACAAGGCACTTGAATCTTTATATATATATTTGTCCTCTAAAAAGAGGTGGTGACTCTAACCTCTATGTACTCCAGTGTTGCACATTAAACATTTTGAAAAAAAATTGTCTGTTCTAAAGGATGAGTCGAAAAAGGAATACTAGATCATACTTGAGACAAAATCCTGAAACGGATGTTGGAGAGGAGATCCATATGCCTTAGAGGAAACAATGGTCCAAAATAGGGACATCAAAGCATGATTCCCACTGTACCTCTAAAGGGAGGATGGAAACTCCCATTCCAAAATCTGAAGATACAGGACCCATGGGACCAACTGACACTTACAGAGCTAATGCTAATTTTTATCCCTTTAGGGATGGAGAAAATACTAATATAGGTTTCTTCCCTGCAGAAGAAAATATTCCTCCACCAGAAGAGACCTCTGCTGCTAAAACAACTTCATATGATTTTAATAAGTTGCAAGATGAGATTGTGGCTTTAAAGAGGAAAAAGAAAGAACAAGAAAAGGAAATAACTGAAGAAGAGGAGAAACGTGGGTAGAAGATATATGAATTATTATTGGAAAGAGAAGAACTCTTATCTGAAACCAGAAGGAATGACCTTAGGAATAAAATCTTGAATCAAAAAGTTAAAGGTTTGGATCCATAACTATTTGGAAACTTTAATGATTTAAGGAATAAAGCCCCAAATAAGATCTCAAATCGTGACAAGGATGAGTTTGAGAAGGAAGGACCTGTCTTCAAGCAACTGTTCCCATATGAAATTGAACAAAATGCAAAACATAAAATGACTACTAAGGATACCCCTGACAAAGGTAAGAAAAAAGCTATTGGTATTAGCATAAATGAGCATAAGCAGAAATTCTCCATCCCAATAGGAATATCCCAAGTTGATATTGAGCTGGAACAAGCTAGGAAAGCCAAATAGGATTTATCCAAGCAATTAGAAAAGTTGGAACTGGAAGCTGTTGCAGCTGACATGAGAATGAAGATAGCTTTACTTCATGCTACTACTAATACCACTGCAAGTAGTTCCGTGCCTGTGAATCAAAGGGTACATCAACCAAATCCATCTGCTGATCCAAATGTGAACAATTAAGGTGCTGGTCCTAAAGTTCAAAGTTGTGGAAAGAATCCAAATACTCAAAATCCTGGCCCTAGTGTAATTGTTCAACCTATGGATCTTGGTCTGCATATACAAACCTCTAATCAAAAGCAAGTTTTTCCCCCACCCATTCAGCATCAAGAAGGAGCTAATGGACAAAGTCATAATAATACACTTAGAAATTTCCAGAGAAGACCTGTTCACATGAACCGGTACAAAGCCCTCTTTTTTGAAGGCATTCATGGTCACCCCAATGTGATCCCCAATGAGGTAAGAGATAAAATTCCTAAGTTCACTGGAAATAATGTTGTTACTTGTGAAGAGCATCTAAAATCTTTTAGTGACAAGATAACTGAATTTGAGATTGAAAATCAGGATGTTATTATGAAGCTTTTTGTCCAATCATTAATAGAAGCTGCTAGAGATTGGTTCAGAAATTTACCAAATGATAGTATTGCTTCCTGGCATGAATTTGTAAAGTCTTTTAGGGAATAGTATAGAGAACATGTAAATTCTGGATACATCTTAAATGAGTTCAACAACATTAAAAAATTCCCCAATGAAGGTATGGCTGATTTTAATAGTAGATTTCAGAAGGCCATGAATAAATTGTTCCAAGTCTTGAGGTTAGATGAAGAAGTATGCCTTACCACTTATATCAATGCTGCTAATGGAAAAATGTCCTACCTACTCAGAGATAAAAACCCTGCAACCTTAAGGGATGCTTATAAAATAGCAATTGACATTGAGAGTAATAGGAGAGCATCAGGGAAATTAGGGAAGAGGGAAGACAAAAAACTTTGGAAAGAAAAGGGGTCAGCCAATAAAAATGCCAAAGAAGATGATATTGTGGATAAATTGGTAAGTGCAGTGAAAGACCTTGTTGCCAAGATAGATAAAAATGTTAGAGGAGGGTACCGTGACAATAAGTATACTAACCAAATATTTGACAAACAACCTAACCTAAGAGACTACCCTTACAAGACTAATTGGAATAATGGAAAACCAATCCCTGATGGAAAAGATAACCCAAAAGCCAGGGAAACCCCAGATCCCCTAAAAAGGAATAGTGCCAACTATGTTGAGAACACTCCCTGGTGTGATGCCAGCAATATGCCACATTCTTCCTTTCAATGTGTAGTAGCTCAGGCTCTGTTTGATCAAACAGAAGAAAGGGAACAAGAAGGCCCTACTATCAATATATTCACAGTGAGGAAAACATACCCATGGTTTTCTGATATTGCATCATCTTCCGACAATTTGTTTATAGAAGATAATTCCTTTTTTAAGAATCAATTACTAAATCCACCCCATCAAAGTGACCAAGATGAAAATGTCTCACAAGCAACTATAAATACAATGGGGAATGATAGCTCACAGTCTCATTTTAGGATTCTCACTGATGAAGAAAAGAGGTCTTTGACTGTTGCAGCAATTAATCAGGCAAGAAATTCTTACAACTTAAGAAATAGAACAATGCAACCAGCTCAAGGTAAACTTGTCCCTATTTATGTCAAAAGGGAGTCACCTAGAGTTACTGAGGATTCCCATGTCAAGGAAGATAAGAGTGAAAATTATGAAAAACAAGCAGGGTCTTCTTTTGATCACACTAGAAATGAAGAAGCAAGAGAGGAACTTGTACCTAATGAGAAATCCAAAAAGTTGAAAAGGATGAGTGATATGTCCTTTTAATTGCCCCTTTTTGACATGAAACATACTCTGATCCAAATGAAAGTTTTAGTCCCACTTATGGAGATGCTAAAGATAAAAGAACACAAAGAGGCTGCTCTGGCACTTTTAAAAGGGATAGATGATGTATTTTTTCCAAACCAAGAGGAAATACCATTGACACCAAATGATACTAGGAAAGATAGCCCACTGATGAAAGGGAAAGAAAAAAGTAAATAATTTTCCAATATATGTATTGGGAACATAATCACTCAAGAACCATTATCTGTTGACCATTCTATGTCACCTTAATGGTAAATAATTTCTTGGTAAAAAACCGCATGATTGATTCTGGAGCTGCAGCTAATGTGATGTCTTATCATGTGGTGAAGGAATTAGGCCTCCAGGTCACTACATCTGCTGGAAGCTATTATGCTATGGACAACATGGAAGTTCCTGTGATAGGAACATTGAAAGACATTGACGTGAAAATTGTTGCTTTCCCTGAAGCAACTTACAGAATGGATATAGTGGTAGTGGATACTAAACCATATTATGGTATGCTTCTGTCAAGGCAATGGGAAGAAACAGTAGGTGGGAAAATGAAGCTATATTTTTCCTATGCCACTATCCCTGTAAAGGGACATGAGGTCAAGTTGTACAAAGAACCCTGGTCATCTGTTATGGTGGAGGTGGTTCCACTTGGCAATTAAACTGTTGCATAAATGTTGATATAGAAAATTTTATTGCTGAAGAAGTTAAGCCACAACTAAAAAATACTGACCCACTAGTGGATGAATTGTTGTTGCAACAAAATGGTTTATGGCGAATGTAGTTTGATGGAGGATTCTCAAAAGAAGGATCTAGAGTAGGAGTTTTTTTTTATTTCCCCATTAGGTATCACATTCAAATACTCTTTCCTGCTGACTTTCCAATGCAAAAACAATACTGCTGAGTATGAAGCCCTGATCTTGGGAATGGATATTGCTATCAAGCATGGTATTAAGTGTCTAAAAGTTCATGGAGATTCCCAGTTAATTATATCTTAGATTAGGGAGCATTATGTTGCTAAAGATGATAGACTAAAATTATAGAAGTATTCTATCTAGGATAGGATAGAATTCTTTGATGCTTTCAATATCTTATGGGTAGAGAGATCAAATAACATAATGGCAGATTTCCTGGCAAATGTTACCCTAAAAAATAATGATGCTACTCTTACTGGTATGTCTGTGATTGAAGTTAAAATTAGGCCTGCAGTTCTTGACAATATTCATAATTGGCAAGTATTTGAGGATGATAATGATATCCTTAGGTTTATCTAGTGTCTGGATCAATATGATGGTTAGAAAATTGATTGTGAATCTCTTATATCAGTTGTGAACAATAAGGAGTTTATCTTTGATCAAGAAGTCATCCAATTGGATACTAATCACATTCCCAAAGGGTTGGTTGAATTGGAAGGTCTGTTCAGCATAAATGACAAATATATGACTCAGAAGTCTAATTCCAAAGTGGGAGAGTTAGAGGAAGTTAATTTGGGAACTGAAACATCTCCCCAATTAGTTTACATTGGTAAAAAAATGGACATCATTGTGAGATAGAATTTGATAAAATTGCTAAAGAAATATAAACATGTGTTTGCATGGTCATACGAGGATTTGAAAGCTTATAGAAAAGAATTATTTCAGCATGATATCCCTTTGAAAGAAAGCATTAAACTATTCAGACAAAAACATAAGCCAATCAATCCATTACTAGCTACCAAAATGCAGGCAGAACTAATGAAGCTGAGAGATGCAGGCATAATCAAGCCTATTAGACATTCATCTTGGGCCTCTAATTTAGTCCCAGTAAGAAAGAAAAATGGGGATATAAGGTTGTGTGTTGATTTCAGAAATTTGAATGTGGCCTCATTTAAGGATAACTATGGGCCACCTAACATGGATGCTATGTTGCATAAAGTCACTGGGTGTGATTTGTTGTCTATGATGGATGGATTCTCAGGGTATAATCAAGTGCTGGTTAAAGAATCTGAGCAATTCAAAACAACATTTAATACCCCTTGGGGCACTTATGTGTATGCTCGTATGCCATTTGGGTTGAAAAACGCTGGTGCAACCTTTCAAAGGGCTATGGATGTAGCTTTCAAAGAAATTATAGATGTTTTGATGGTAGTGTACCAAGATGCTTTGATAGCTTTCTCAAAAAGAGTAGAGGATCATTGCAATCACTTGGAAAAGGTCATGATAAAGGCACTGGAATATGGAGTCTCTAAACCCAAAAAAGTATCACTTTGTTGTTATTGAGGGGAAACTTTTGGGGCACATAGTATCAAAGGAGGGGGAAAGAAAAGATTCTAAAAGGGTTGAAGCCATCCAAAAATTACTTGCTCCCAAGAACTTAAAAGGTATACAATCATTTCTAGTGCAAATTAATTTTGTTAGGAGATTTATTTCCAACTTTGCAGAATTGGTTAAACCTATTGTCAAACTGCTGAAGAAAAATGTGAAGTTTGAATGGGACCAAGGGGAACAGTAAGCTTTTGAAAAAATAAAAAAGGCTATTCAAGAAGCACCAGTCCTTGTATCCCCTGATTACACCAAGCCCTTTTCTTTGTTTACCTTTCCTTCCTTTCACACTATTGCAGCAATCCTCTTGCAAAAGGATGGTGAAGGATATGAACATCCCATTGCATTTTTTAGCAAGTTATTGCAATCAGTTGAATTAAACTATCAGTTGATGGAGAAACAAGCCTATGCTAGGTAAAGGAAGTCAAAGCTTTCAGACCCTACCTGGTATGTGCAAGGGTAAATTCTTATGTTCCTCATGCTGCTGTCAAGGACATCTTTGTTCAGAATGAAGTAACAGGAAAAATATGTAAATGGATAAACAAAATTCAAGAGTATCCATATCACTAAATTGGTGAGAGGACTAGGTTTGGCAAAGTTGATGACAAAAGAAAATTTGGATTTGGTCCAAGTTAATAGTGTTGATACAAATGAGAATGGCTTGACAAGTATTGAAATGCAACCCTAGTATGCCAATATTGTATATTTTCTGAAAAATGCTAGATGTCCAGATAACTTGAATGACCGCCAAAGGAGGAGTTTGAGATTGCAATCTCAGAAATATGTTTTGTTGCATGGTGACTTATTCTGGAAAAATAGAGATGGGATCCTGTTATTATGTCTTGACAAAGGTCAATCAGAGAAGGTATTGAAAGAAATGCATGTTGGAATATGTGGAGGGCACTATTCTGCTAGGTCAACGGCTCATAAAGTTTTGAGAGCTGGATACTATTGGCCTTGTTTGTTTCAAGATGCTTGCACTTTTATTATGAAATGTGAGCCATGTCAAAGATTCTCAAGCAAGATGAAGTATTCAGGAGCATTATTGTTGAACCTTGTAGTAGTAGAGGCTCCCTTTGCTATGTGGGGAATGAACTTCATATGAGAGTTTATTGAGAAATCAAGTGGGGGCCATAGTTGGATCCTGCTGGTCACTGATTATTTTACAAAATGGGTAGAGGCAATCCCAACTAAGAGAGCAACAAGCACTGTGGTTATTAAATTTCTGATGGATAATGTAATTACAAGATTTGGTGTTCCCCTCAAATTGGTAATGGATAATTCCATGTGCTTCAGGTCTGAAGAATTTACTCACTTTTGCTCTGATATGGGAATTGTTATGTCTTATTCATCCCCGTGCCACCCTCAAGCCAATGGGCAAGAAGAATCCAGTAACAAGAGTATTTTACAAATCTTAAAAAAGACCTTGGAAAGAAATAAGAGAGCTTGGCATGATAAATTGAAACTTGCCCTTTGGGCTGATAGGATTGATGAGCCAATCTAATGGTCATCTTTTGATAACACTTTTTGTCGTCTTCGTGATAAAGTTTACTTGCAATTGATACTTGAACTTATGTTTTTTTTATATTTTATGTAAGAAATGGACATAAGTAGGAAGTTAGATGGTGAAAAGGTTATGAAAGTATGACACTTGGAACTTATGATCTTATATAAAATGAAGAAGTAATATAACTAAATGAATGGTTCCCTTTTCTATGCTATGTCTGAGGGTAGTGTCCTTCCTGTAGCTTATGTCCTACAAGAGAATTAATTAAGTTGAAATACTTTCTTCTAAATTTTAGTGATGAAAATATATATATATATATATATATATATATATATATCTGTGTGTGTGTGTGTGTCGAAGATGGTATGTGTGCGATAATCCTTTTTACAGGAATCAGTGGAGCAGTTCTAGAATCCAGTAGAGTGTCACTGAAGAAGTCAAGGTTGGGTTCTTTCACCATAGGCCTTGGGTTGAACCAGTCAAGAGCACATGAACCAAGATAAGTGTCATTAAAATATCTTCGCGGGAAGGTTGGGTCAATACAGTTTCCTATTTTATGCCATGCACGGATCTAGAACCATCGTGTGCTACATTCTAGGACAATTTATTGAATAACTGCCATATTCTGTTATGAGATATTTTGTATTGATTACAATCCTCATCTAATGGAGTAATCCTAGATTTTAGTTGTAAGTTGTAGTTTTCGTTTAAATAAGATGACTGCTAAACTTTGAGCAGCACGATGATAGAGATAGAGTTAGTATTCCAGTAGTCTGTTGTAATTCAGCAAAGAGAAAATACAATCTTGTTTTCTACGTCTTTTGTAATCCATGTTTTATGAATAAGTAATGAGAGCTTCAATTTCTAGTATCTGAGATCTTGTTCATTCACGCTTCTGTGGGGGCCCACACGGGAGGTGAATCTAATTCGTAGTTAAGTAGGTTGCAATTTATTTTAAATAAGTAGGTTGCAAGTTATTTGAAGCAAGTAAGACTATGTTGCTCCTGCAGCCATTAGTAACAGCACTAACGGTTGTTCCTGCAGCAAAGGCAGTTAGCTAGTTTATTGTTCCTTTAGCATAGAGTTAAACTTCCTATCCCAGCAGGTTCCTTTATCTTTAGATTACGCTGTTGATATTTCAGTTCCTGGTTTAGTCCCATTTCAAGTATTTTCCATTTACTATAATGATGGATTTTAGAATGGATTAGAGCATATACTTTGCAGTCACCATTTCAAGTTTACACTCCCTGGTCAATAATTTAATGATTTCAATGTATTGTTTCTAGTGGAAAGGATGCATAATCCTTAACTACAAAGGTATTACAAAGAGCAGTCATTTTTAGCGCCGCTACCGAGGATGGTGTCAATCTAATCTAGCCTAGAGTCATTTTAGACCTAGTTTAGTATTTCTTTTTATGCATAGAAGAAGAGATCATCTTGGACATTTCCTTCCTCAAGATCATCAAGCTGAGCCATTTAATCTATTCCACCCTGAGCGTGAGGAACCCCAAGTTGTAGCCATAGAAGTTGAAGAACCATTTGAGAATGTATTTGCTGATGCATTTGAGCACTTACTATGACATTTGAAGAACCATTTGAGAATGTTTTTCTGATGCATTTGATCACTTACTATGACATTTGAAGAACCATTTGAGAATGTTTTCCCGATGACATTTGTGACAGTTTCTCATTATATCGACAGAATGTGACGTCAAAAATGAGTTCTCTTTTAATAGAGGAATGGTGACATTGTCCAACATAATTACCATCGCAATAGAGACAATGCCCATGGTCATCACACTTAGCGATGCAAGAATGTCGATGCCATATTGCGACAGTTTGCTATTGTTGTTCTGACAATTAGCTGTCAGAATTTGGAACTAAATTTATTAGTTTATAATTGGTGGAGGGAGTCCAAAAATATTAAATACACTACAATGTTTACCTTATGCAAATGGTTACAACTATTAAAGGAACATTTCAAGATTTGGAACAAGACTGGTTTCAGGAACATGTTTGAAGAAAAAAGAAGATTAGAAGAAGAGTTGGCAAAAGTTAGTGAAATTTAGATCATACATGGGATGAAATAAAATGGATTCTTATTGGAGAAATAATTGGTGAAGGAATATGCTGAGGTACTCGCTCGAGAATAATTGTAATGGAAGTCAAAATCAAAGAAAACTTTGTTAAAGGATGAAGATAGGAATGATTTATTTTTCATAATTCAACCATATTATGAAGATGATGGAACAAAATTAATAAGATCCATAGCAATGATAATATTGTCACAAACGAAAAGGAGATTCAAAGAGTGAGCGTTAATTTCTTTCAAAATCTTCTAGGAGGAGAAAACTTGGAGGATGCCCTTGATTATAGTTTTATAGATGTCATTCCAAGGTTGGTCAGATGATAATAAAAAGATGCTCATAGGTCCAAAATAATTTGAGGAAGTAAAAGAAGCTACATTTAAAAAGAATCCAGATAAGGCTCTACGACTAGATGAATTCACACCTTTAATATTTCAGAAGTGTTGGGATATTATCATGAGGAGAGATATTTGGGAGGTGGTGGAAGAATCTAGAAAGCATAAAATAATGCCTAAGGAAATGATCAATACCAATATTTATCCAATACCAAATAAATAAGAGGTACATGATTTTTCTAATTTTGATCTTATTCTTTGTGTAATAATATTTATAAGATCGTTGCCAAAGTAATTGCTAATAGATTAAAAAATATATTACCAAAAATAATCTCAATTGAGCAAAGTGGGATTTTTCCACATAGAAATAGTATAGATGGGATTTTTATTGCCCATGAAAATTGCACTCCATTAAAATAGAAAACATGAGAACTATGGTCATAAAAGTAGACATTGAAAAATCTTATGATAATGTGCAATGGTAATTCTTGTTACTGGTTATGTAGAAGTTTGGTTTTTTATTGGTTGGAGTAGATTTTTAGTTGCATTTTCACACCAAGATGTTTAGTTTTAATAAAGAGCAAGCCATAAGGTTTTTCCTAGGGTGTCACCTTTTCTTTTTATTATATTAGCTAAGGCCCTCAGGAGGATTTTTTTATTTAAATAGGAAAGGAAGTTGGCACAGTGTAAGAATTATATATTTATTGCCCCCAATATCACATCAATTATTCAAAGATGATACTATATTGTATGGAAGGGAGTATTTGATTAATCATAGATTATTAAAGTTGTTGTAGAAAATTACTATAAGATGCCTGGGAAAGAAGTCAACAAGGAGAAACTGAATATTTATTTTTTAATACAGGACAATCTGCTCAAAAGAAAATTTTGGCAATATTGGGATTTAGAATAGAGACTCTTCCCATAACTTATCTTAGTGTGCCATTAATTTTTGGAACAGTTAGGAGTAGATTATGGACAGAGGTGATAGAAAAGTTTGGGCAGAAAACATATAATTGGAAATGTTGGTGGTTGACTCTTGTAGGTTGTATCACTATCATTAAGGTTGTACTTGTAGCGGTGCCAATATATATGATGTCTATGTTGGAAATGCCAAGAAAAGTATTCTCTGACTTGAATAAAAAATTATGAAACTTTCTTTGGGATGACCCTAATGAGCACCATAAGATTCCATTGTTAGAATGGGAAAGTGTTAAGTAACCAAAACAAGAAAGAGGTGCGGGGATTAAGGATTTCTCTATTCAAAACATGACTTTAGTGGTGAAATTAATTTGGCAAATAGTTAAGGATGCTAGTAATTGGTGGTGTCAAATCCTCCAAAAAAAGTAACTTGAGGATGAAAGAGAAGATCGTATTATTAGTATTTCTAATCCTCCTTATGGCTCAAAAATTTGGACTTACATGTTAAAATGTTGGTTTGTAATTACAGGTCATATTTCATGGAGATTCAAAAATAAGAAAATAGCATTATTTTGGTGCGATTCCTGGAACAAATATAAAAAATTATTTAAAACACCCAGCTTAAAGCAAACAATAGAAGACGATGTGCCAATTTGGGGAACTACAGTTAATGACTATATTGTCATTAGTAGCAATGGAGATGTTTCTCACGCAAAATGGATATACCTTTCTATTTTAGGTGCTGAGCTAAAAGTAATTCTGCAAAGAGAACTAGATATATGGCATATTCTAATCTTTGATGGGGAGGATGCGATTATCTGGACAGCAGAAAATTTAGGAATATATAATGCAAAAATAGGATATGAGGTGTTGAGAAGAGGTTGGGCATCATGTGAATGAAATTTGGGTTTGTGATGGAACTCATCTATTCTTCCTAAAGAAGGCCCGTTTACATGGTTGGCTTTAAAAAAATTTGTTTTGACTAGGGAAAGATTAATGAAAATTAGATTTGTAGGTCCATTTTGATGCCAATTATGCTATAATAGGAAGAATCGACTGATCATTTATTTGTTCATTGTGTTGTAGCTTAATGATGTTGGAGTTTTTTCTGGCTAAATTAAACTTTTTAACAACATTACCACCAACTTTATAAGAATTTCTATTAGTTTTTTATTGTTGTATAAATATGATCTATGGGGAGGTCTTTGGTATGTTGTATCCATAATGATTAATTGGAATATATGGAAAGACAAAAATCAAATATTATTCTATGAATCAGGTACATAAGTATGGAAGCTCTCATTAACATGATTGGAATTTCTATCTGTGAACATGTCAATTCTTAAATATTAGCAAAGGCACATCATGAGTATATATCTTGCAATGATAGAATAAGGAAAATGTGGCCTCATTTTATTACTCCTAAATCAGACACCATTAAGACTAATAAATCAGGGAGCACAATAAAATGGTGTCTACCACCTAATGAAAGACTAAACTCAAACTTTTATGGGGCTTCTTGAGGAAACCTCGACCTATCAGGTGTAGGATTTATAATAAGGAATGATCATGGTGAATTACTTTGGTTTGACTCAGTTAAATTTTATTCAGGAACAAATTAGGATGCTGGATTTGCAGTTGTACGCTTGGGATTTTGTTATTGGACAGAGATGTGGAATTTGATAATAGAAGGTGACTCTTTGAATGTTGTAAGAGCGGTATCGATAGAATAGGCTCAATGTTAGAAAACTATAATGTTGGTAGACAATATAAAAAAAATATTATAATATTTTTAGGAGTATACATTCAATCATGTATTTAGAGAGGGGAATACTACAACAAACTTCTTATCAAATCATGCTATAGATCAGATGGAGCTGGATATTATTGACAACAATCTCCTAAGGTGGGAAGGGCTTGAAATGCACTTAGATCACATAAGATAAGAATGTTGGTTTCATTCTTTGTGGGACAACACATTTGAAATTTGTAGTTTATTATTTTTGTAACTTTTTTTATCATGGTTAATACAATGATAGCTAACCTTTGGTAGCAATTTGCCAGAAAAAATAAATTAAAAAAGCTCCAATTGTCACAACTCTAATTAAATGAATTTTAGTTGGTGTAGTGGCACAAGTGGTTCTTAAGCCATAGTCATGTTTTCTAATGCTTAAAGGAAATTTAATTATTTGTTGTAAGCCTTAAGGTTATCTAGTATATTTTGGTCTTGGACGACCTATAAGGTCCATCAATTAATTTGTGTAAAAAAATAATCCACATAGCAATGTTATAAGCCCTACAACAATCTTGTCTGGTCATGTGTTTCCAAGGTCCAAGAGGTCACCTAAGTTGTTTAGGGAACATTTTTAAGTGTTTAGTGTAGGTTTGGATCTCATTGATTCCAAAATCTTGTTCAAATTTGCAAAGTTGCAAATTATGTAAAAGTTGCAAAAGTTTCACATTGCAACTTTGCAACTTTTGTGAGCAACTTTTCCAAAACCGTGCTTGATGGTTGCATGGGTTGTTGCAGGTGATTGGAACTGCTCCAAGGGAGTTTAAACAACCTTGTAACTGATTTCAAAAGGTTTTTGATAGTTTGGGAATGAAAAGTTAAGTTTTTCTCTCAAATTACTATGTTTTCTTTGTTAATTTGTTATTTCAGAGTAGTGTACAACTCTGTGCAGATTGGTAGAAGAAATCCCAAAGCATGGTGGTGTAATATGATTTTTTTAATTTAATTTTTATTTGGTTTGAAGTCTTTAAGTCTTCATAGAGAGTAGTTTTTTTTTTATTCTAGACGGTTCTATGAATCCATAAATTAAGGTTTTGCATGCAAAAGTCCCTAAATTCTAACGTTACTCCATGGGAGCATGATGAATATCTGGGTAATCTTAGAATACGTTCTATTTTAGTATATTTTTAGGTTGTAGGGTTGTGGAGGAATAAATAGTATTTTTCCCATGAAGCCCTAGGCTTAGCATGAAAAATGTGACAATCCTGATATAAGGAAATGGTGAATAGAATAGAAAATTGTAGGTGTGTGGGTGTGATAAATGTGTAGGGAAGGAAGCTTTGAGGTCATACATACCTAATGAAAGTGTTGGTGGTTTTCTCCTGATTGAGTGGTGAATATTTCTTGTTAGATCTCTATCATAGGCTGGTACAGACCTAGGAAGACAAAATTTGGACCTCTGTGGGTTGACCCAACCAAACAAGAAACCCAAAACTCATTTCGCAGTATTTCAAGGAGGAAGATTAAGGGTATCCAAAAATGGTAATATATGTTAGGGTTATGTGGGAATTTTGAGAAAGATGACCTAAAATTTCAAGAATTGGGGCTAATGCAATTAGGTCTCTATTATGCTTGCTTCCAACAAGGTCGGATTGTGGGATTCTTGAATTAGAACTAGAGGAAATAGGAGCATGAGTTACAATGGAAATAAGGTGAATCATATCCACACATGGCCAACTAAAAGTCAAAGGGGAGATCGTAAGTGCAAGGGTTTGGGTGCTTTAGAGAGGAAGTGAAGGAAAAGGCTCTTGGAGAGGGAGATTCGATCTCATATGAAAGTAAGGATTATTTTGGGAAGAAAGGCCTTAGAAAGATCCCTAGGAAAAGTCCTTGAACACCGTGGGAAGGTGGACAAGAAATTTGAAAAGAAAGAACCTTTGGATGGTTCAAAGAGCCTAAAGGACAACTTAGGATGATAATTTGATTAAAGACCCATATACACTCTAATGACATTAATTTTCCATTAGTATGTAAACTACACTTTTGGTAAGCATACACCAAAAGATAGGACTGAGCAAACTGAAGATCAGATACTAAGAGATCACCAAAGATGACAAGTGCAAAGAGAACCGATGACAGAAGTTAGTGTGTAAACCAAAATTGAAAAGTTAGAAAGATAAATTGGAACCTGATAGAGGAACCCGATATTCAAGTTATAGTGCATACCAAAAAGATAGATACATTGCAACCAACAGAACAAAATTGAAGGACAGTCAAGCATGACCGACAAACAAAATTGAAAGTCAGTTGCAGCCTGCAAAAAGTGGATCTGATTTCCACATCAGTTAAAGAAAGTGTATTCTATTTATAGGAAATTTAATTGTTTTAAATCCATTTCTTTAGGGACAAGTTACATGAATGTAAGTGATTTAATTAGTTTAACTGATTTAAAACACATAGACTAGGAGATCTAGGTATAAGTTGTAAACCTGATCTTAGAGTTAACATTGTTTTTATCAAAACTCGATGAAGTCAATCCATCTATAAATATATGATACAATCATTCTTTATTATGTATGAATAGTTGATGTGAAGAGAGAGGGGAAAATGAATGAATCATATAGGCACATCTATGGATCAAATTGAGAGTTTCAAGAACAGGGACAACAAAAGGTGAATTTGGTTAAGCAAGAACCAAGAATAGAGCATAGCGAGAATCAGAGGTATTATTCAATCACAATTAAGGTGATAATATTTTTATGTGAATTAAATAGGATCTGTATTAGCAATAGGAGATTGCATTTACCAGGTCAAGTTGTAATTTTCTATCATTCTAACAAGTGGAGCAAAGTGTAAAAATCCTTTCGAGGAAGGTGGATTTAACCGTCCAACAAAAAATCTCTTAACCGAGTGCACACTCAAGAGTGTTGCTAAAGCTCTTAATAGAGTAGACTTTACCAGGTCTCCACCAATACTCCTAACATGGTAGATCATCAGAAGTGATCAAATTGTAAGCCTTAACTGACCCCTTCCAATCTGCAGATAGTGAATATTTTGTGGGTACCATCCCCACCACAATTTTTACTTCCTCACAAAAGTTTTCTGCGATATCATATCTTGTGTTATGTGTCAATTTACTTTCCTGAATGTTTCTATGAATGTTCACATGTATGTTAATGTTATGATATGATATAACTCACATCAAAATAGTGTAAATCAGATTGAATGGATATACAATTGATTACAAAGGTTAAGTGATAAAAGGGATACAAAAGTTTTAAAGGTACTGATTCACCCCTCCCCTCTCAGTACATACTTCCCATTAATCCCAACAAATGGTATTAGAGATAAGTCTCTTCTTGGAAAGCTTAAAGGATTAAGAGAAAAGATCATACAATGGAGAAGTACAGACTGGATAAAAATATTGAGAACAAAAAGCTTGAAATTTAGATGTTCTTTGAACAATATAAAGAAGCTAGAATCATCATGAGACAACTGCTTGATGAAAGAAAGAATATGGCATCTTTTTGTAATGAGATAGATTATCATGAGGAAGAGATACCATATTTCTTTGAGTCTTCAAGATCAACTACAAGCAAAGCATCATATACATCAAAAGAAATCATCACAAGCCTAACTGAAATCAATCTAAATTTGGCTAGACAAGTTAAATCTCTACAAATTGGTCAAGAGACACAGATGGTAAGGATGATTGATGTCATAAACAATGCTAGACAAGCTGAACAAGAAAGAACACTAGCTATTGATGATAGAAGAAAGATCACTGAAAAGCTACAAGAAAAAGAGTCTGAAATACAAAGACTTATAGAGCATCACCATGAGATTACAAATCAGATTATTCTTATG
>MU224993.1:1251126-1265667 GCA_018584345.1 Thuja plicata
CAAGAAAAAGAGTCTGAAATACAAAGACTTATAGAGCATCACCATGAGATTACAAATCAGATTATTCTTATGAGTCAAGAGGCAAACAGATTAAATGTTGAACTCATTGAAAGAATAGAAGATATCAATGAACTGAGGGATGAGAATGAGAAGTTGAAACTTGAAATAAGAATTCAGAAACAACATAATGAAATTATCAAGAAAGCTAAAGAAAGCAATAAAAGAATGGATGATTTTCTTGAAGGACAACGAAGAGTCAACAACAATACTGGTCTAGGTTTTACCGAGAATGGAGAATCATCAAATCAAGTTTATCCAAAGAATGTTTACCCAAATTAAAGACCAAGAAAGCTTACATGCAATCACTGTGGAAATCAAGGCCATACATCAAATGTATGCAGAGGGAAAATGAAAGGTATTCCTAAATCTACATCTTCATTCATAGGGTTTTGTTATAAATGTAACAAGAAAAGACATAAAGCATATGAATGTAAGTCGGAGATGAAACAACCAAAGAAGGAAACCTATATGGAAAAATATTGTCCTACATGAAAAATGAATGGGCACACAACTCTTGAATGCTGGAAAAAGAAAAGACAAGCATGGAAGCCCAAAGGTGAAACTCCCTATCAACCGAAGAGAGTCAGTAATTAGTATGTATGGGACTACAATACTTGGAAAAATTGTACATCATGTGGAAGATATGGTCACATTGCTGCAAACTGTATGAGGTAGTGGACTAGAAAGTCTAGAGGCTGGACTAACCTTGGAATGGCATGCTTACATTGTCATAAAGTAGGTCATCTCATGAAAGAATACAGAGACCGAATGACAAAGACAAGCACATATCCTAATGGAAACATCATTGAAGATATCTGAAGGGAAATAGACAAAATGTGGAGAAAAGATTCAAGAAATGATGAAGCTGGACCAAGTAATGGAAATGGTGACACCCCATCCAATGGATCCAGTGACATCACCACCCCCACCTAATAAGAACAAGGAAGTATGGAACTGCATTACCCATGTTATTACTTTACATCAATTCCATAGTATATTGATATAATGCCAAATTAGCACAAGAGATATGAATCATGGTATTACTTCTTAAAATTTGTGATAACTATGCTTTCAGGCATATATACCAAGTCCCGTTGGTATACACTCAAAGATAAGACTACCTACATTTACCGAGAAGTGTCGGTTAAAATCAAAGTTGCTAAGTACAAACCGAGCCTCGTTGGTAAAGAAGCAAATGAACAAGTTGTCAGTGATACCGAAACCTATCGGTAAAATTAAAGTGAGTTAGTGACTGCTCTGAAACGTTTTAAGTGTCACCGAAGGAAGTAAAGTCTTCACCAACGAACTCATTCTTCATACACCAAGGAGTTGGTAAGCATTTATGGCACACATTTTAGGGAAATAGCTATAAATAGTGCATCAGAACAACTCATTTGTTCACGACACCCAGAGCAGAGCGACCAAGGCAATTTTCAAGCACAGAGAGATCATGACTCAACTAAAAACACTCCAAAGTAGTTCAAGAATCCCTACAAGCACAAATAGTAAGTTCCAAAGAGCTGAAAACTCTATTTTTATGCAATACACAGAAGCCCTAAATATATGAAAATGGCCTCAACTTCATGAACCATGAAATCAAAGAATGCAAAGAAAGATGAGTTCAAGCTCATTAAGAACACAACATGTGAGAAACCTCACTATAAGATCCATATTGAGGTTGCCTCACAACCTGACGATGCTGGTGCATTTTCACGCATTCCAGCTAGGGTTTTACTGGTTGAAGATGTTCAATCCTTCATACACTACAAGATTGCAGAGATTGGAACATCAGAGGTTGAAGAATCTTACAAGAAGTTGTGCAACAATGATGTAACACTTAAGGAAGAGCACAAACTTATTGAGGTGAAATGGCTCACCAATGCCCTAATGTTTCTGAAGGTCTTCAAAATTGAATGGATTCGGTTAGTGTTAAGCTGAATGCATAAAAAAAAGATATGGCTTGATGAACCGAAGGTAATAACCCGAGACATCATTCATATGGTCATTGGTTACCCCATAACCAATAAAGTTAAGGAACTCAAGCATCCACCAAAGGCTGAGATCGAGAAAATGACTGGAGCCAAATGGGATGGCAGAGGACTGAAAGTTACAAAAATAACCGATGATGAGATCAAGTTCGGTGCATGTGTTTTGGGATATAAATTATTCCAAGCAAGGAGATTGAACAACATAGCAGAAGGTGCAATAGACACAGCCTACAAGATTGTGAGGAAGGGTACACAATTGGACTTATCTGAACTACTTCTAAATTAGTTAAAGGACAATCTAAAGACTATCAGGAATGCAAAGTCAAACACTTGTAAGTTTGGCTCACTAATAATGTGTATCTTCTTTTATCTTCAAGAAACATTCCCGTCCGTTGGAGATGTTAAATGGGATAGTACCAAGCTGGCCACCATGCAAATCAGGGAACACATAGCTACACTAGGTGATAACTTTGTGACAATCATGGATGAATACTTCAATGTATTCAAAGACCAAATGCAAAAGAGGGTAAGAATTCCTGAGCAACTCATTGAACAATATAAGGATGAGATATGATTCATGGTTGACACTAACAATACATATATCAAACTTGTTGTACCAAGGAAAGCATGGTTAGAACCATTAGAGTATGAGATCAACATTGATCTTGCTACTAATGAAATAGATGCCCTAATCAACGAACCATTGGATAAGAAACAACCAAAATTTAGAACATATGAAGAGGCCAAGACAAGAATCAAACCTAGCCTAGTTATGAAGAAGATTGTCAGGAAGAAAGACAAGATGGTAAATAATCTCAAGAAGATTCTATCAACAACCGAGGAAGACATTGAGAAAGATGAAGAATATGGATAGGAGGAAGAAACTGAAGAACATTTATATGTCGGTAAAGATGAAGGAAAGGATGACTCTGAGGAAACAGAGTCAGATTCACCACCTCCTCCACCAACTAAAAGGCCAAGGACAATAGTTGCTTCTAGGACTAGAAGCCAAACATCAAAAGATTCTACTCCTTCACCTCTAAAGAAGCGAAAGGTTAGGACTTACAAGAGAAAATATCTCGCACCGAAGAGAGGAAAAAACAAGAAAGGAAGAAAATTCCTCAAAACCTGAGAGGATATAGAGGACACCGAGCAGGATGAAGCTATTGAAGCAGAAAGTGTCAAGGTAAAAGAACCTAACTCTATTGATGACATTAATGTATATATTGCAAATTCTGGATCTATTACAGATCCAAACATTAGAAAATAGCCAAAACAAAATCCAGAAGACTAGAATAAAATTGAGGACGCCATGATAGATAAAATGTACAACTTTAAATATGTACCAGTACAATTTGAAGGAAGTTATGTACCAAGGGAGCTCTTGGATAGATTATACTCCCATTGGAAATTTTCATTGAAAACTGAAAAAGAGATAAGAGAGAGAGTACTTGTTTCTCTCATGCCACTTGAATCAAAGAAGGTTGAAATTGATGATATGATGGAGAAGCACAAAAAGGAGTTCTCACCAAAGCTGAGAGCATACAAACTCCTAGAAGGAAATATTATAGAGATTGAGCAAGACAACCATAAGAAATGGTTCAAGATCATGAACAAAACTACAGAGGAGGACAACCCTCACAAAGACCTTCAACAACAAGATTTTGACAAGGCAACCCAAGATGACCCATCCATTGAGTTAGATAAAGAAGAAGATGATACAATAGACAACAAGAATGTAGATGTTGTAGATGAATCATGGCCAAATAACACAAATGACAACATTGTGGACACTAATGTCATTGACATTACCAATGACCTAGCAGAGGAAGTGAATAAGGATGAAGATGTCACTACTGAAAAGGATAAAACTGATGAGAAAGACACAAGAGTGGATATTTCATAGGTGAACACTCCAATCAAACTACCAATATTGATACAAGCTATCAATATCATGCAAGAATCAAACAAGCCACATGAGAAGGATACTCCAAAGGATGCAGGAGAAGAAGCAAACAAGGATAACACTGATGGTCAACAAGACATCAGAGATACTTAAGATGTAACTAACACTAATAAGGTTACTGGAGGAGATAAGGAAAAGGATATAGAAATGCATGACAATAATGTAGAAACCAAGACCGATGAAGCAAAGGACACCAATGAAGGAGACAAACTAAAAGATGGTACTCCTGAGGAAACTGACAAAAGTACTACCGATGATGTTAAGGTGAATGTGGAGACATCTATAGACACCCAATGAGCTAAAACTGATGCCAAGTAGCAGAAAGAAGCACAATAGGTCACTTCATCAAGTGGAACATAAAAGGCTGAGAAATTGGCAATGGTTCTACATTCTACAGAGTCACAGAAGAAGAAGAAGAAGAAGACAAAGAAGAATAAGTTAGAGGTTACATTAGATGAAATCATTGAAATACCAAAGTGTGACCCCTCTACACTTGACTTTGAAGCATTACAGGAATATGGAGAGATGTGGCAAAGGAAGGCACTGTAAGAGAAGCTGAAGAAATAGCATAGGGACTCCATGGTACTAGAGACAACATGGGACATTCTACATCAAATAGTACCTGATGTTGACATTAGTCAAACCAAGCCAATAGTTTATCAATTAGCTACCCTCACCAACGCAATCAAAACTCAGAACATTGATGCTGAGAAGGCAATAGAGGAGAGAGCCAAGATGAAGTACCAACAGAAGCTCATAGAGAACATCAGCCAAGAAGTGGCGGTTAATAAGGTAAATCTATTAGAATTCATATCTGAATTAGATCTAATCATATCTAAAGCTATAGCCTTAATTCAAACATTGAGCACAATAGAAAAGTTCACTAAGGAGAATAGTGACAACATTGCAAAGCTGGATACCAATCTAGAAACTAGTGCACAAAGCTTAACTACCGATGGAGACAATGCAGTCAAACTGCATTATGAGAAGATAATAAAGACTAAACGGTTAAGGCAAGAGCTGTGGGAGGCAGAGACACAATTTAGGGAAGAAGTAACCAAGCTCCAAGCTCAACTTCTGCCAAATCTTACACTGCTCCAAAAACATATCAATTCAACAAGGCAACTGATTGCAACTCCCAAGATGTCTATAGCAGACATCATCTATGACATGCATTCAAAGATTACACTTGAGCACATGTCTCTGGAGAACCTCAAAGAACAATGGGAGAAAATGATGGAAGACATGAAGTCTTCACATTCTCATATTTTTGATAAGCTCTAAAGGTAAAAGACCTTTTCCCTTAATATCAAAAAAGGGGGAAAATGATGAGTACAAAATACAAATAGAGAATATGATGATATGTACATTCATTCATTCAAATGGGAAAATGGAAAATATGTATATGTATATTCATATGAGAAAATGATATGTATAAGGAAAGACATAATATGTACAGATATACTGGCATATACATAGGAGGAGTCATTAAATGACTAAGGATTCTATATGTTGTATATACTCAACATTTTATTAGTATTTTACACATATCAGTTTTTGATACTAGTGTCAAAGGGGGAGATTGATGACATTAATTTGCCATTAGTATGAAAACTACACTTTCGATAAGCATACACCGAAAGACAAGACTAAGAAAACCGAAGATCAGATACTAAGAGATCACCAAAGATGACAAGTGCAAAGAGAATCGATGACACAAGTTAGTGTGTAAACTAGAATTGAAAAGTCAGAAAGATAAGGTGGAACACAACAGAGGAACCCAATATGCAAGTTACAGTGTAGAGTGACAAGATAGATACCATGCAACCAACAAAACAAAACCAAAGGACAGTCAAGCATGACTGGTAGACAGAACTGAAAGTCAGTTGCAGCCTGCAAAAAGTGGATCTGACTTCCACATCAGATAAAGCAAGTGTATTCTATTTATAGGATATTTAATTGTTTTAAATCCATTTATTTAGGGACAAGATACATAAATGTAAGTTCTTTAATCAGTCTAACTGATTTAAAACACATAGACTAGGAGATCTAGGTATAATTTGTAAACCTGATCTTAGAGTTAACATTGTTTTTACCAAAACTCAGTGAAGTCAATCCATCTATAAATAGATGATACAATCATTCTTTATTATATATGAATAGATGATGTGAAGAGAGAGGAGAACATGAATGAATCAGACAAGTGCATCTATGGATCAGATTGAGAGTTTCAAGAACAGGGACAAAAAAAGGTGAATTTGGTTAAGCAAGAACCAAGAACAAAGCATAGCGAGAATCAGAGGTATTATTCAATCACAATTAAGGTGACAATCTTTTTATGTGAACTAAATAGGATCTGTATCAGAAATAGGAGATTGCAATACTAGGTCAAGTTGTAATTTTCTATCATTCTAACAAGTGGATCAAAGTGTAAAAATCCTTTCAACGAAGGTGGATTTAACCATCCAATAACAAATCTCTTAACCAAGTGCACACTCAATAGTGTTGCTAAAGCTCTTAATAGAGTAGACTTTAACAGGTCTCCATAAAAAATTCTAATAGGGCAGATTATCAGAAGTGATCAAATTGTAAGCCTTAACCGACCCCTTCCGATATGCAAATAGTGAATATTTTGTGGGTGTCATCCCCCCTATAGTTTTTACTTCCGCACAGAAGTTTTCTATGATATCATATCTTGTGTTATGTGTCAATTTACTTTCATGAATTTTTCTATGAATGTTCACATGTATGTTAATTTTATGATTTGATATAACTCACATCAAGATAGTATAAATTAGATTGAATGAATATACAATTGATTACAAAGGTTAAGTAATAAAAGGGATACAAAAGTTTTAAAGGTATTGATTCACCCCTCCACTCTCAGTACATACTTCCCATTAATCCCAACACCCTCTCCATTAGAGTGGTAGAAGAGCCAAAAAAATTGATTAGGTTTGGTGTATGTTAGACTTAGAAGAATCAGAGGCTGGTTCAATAACTCTAAAGGATATGACCCAAGATGTCGTCAGGCAGATGGTGGAATAAATTCTCTTAGAAGCAAGATTGAGAGAAGAAATAAAGGTAACCCTAGACAAAAAGAAGGATAAAGGTAAAGTGGTGAAAGAGTGGGGACATGAGACAAATGTAGAATATGATGATGAGGATTTTAACACCAAAAAGGATAGAGGAAGACATGCCAAAGGATCAAAAATTGTTCTTGGATGCCTTCAAGTCTATAACTAAGGATCACATTGAAGGTTTACCCCTCTGTAGTGGGAACCTTAATGGAGAGGAATTTATGGACTGGATTGAAGCACTAAATAACCACTTTGAGTAAAAATAAGTGGTAGAAGAAAATAGGGTAAATTTGGCTAAGTCAAGATTAAGGGATTAACATTAGTATGGTGGAATATGATGCAAGAAGAAAGAGTGCAAGAAGGAAATAAGAAGATTACCTCATGGGAGATAATGAAGGTTAGGATCAAGGCTCAATTTCTACCAGGGGACTATGAAGTGCAGATGGATGAGAAGTTGAAAAACTTGACACAAATAGACTTAGATGCTAGTGCCTATACCGAGGAGTTCCATAAGCTTAGTTTGAGGGATAGGATAAAAGAAGGTGAAGTGGAGAAGTTAGCTAGGTACCTTAATGGTCTTAGGGAAAACATATAATATTAAATAATCATCCTTGCCCCTAATATAGTACACAAGTACTTCAAATTAGCACTTAGGGAAGAGGAAAAGACAAGGAGAAGAGGAGAAAAAAGCCAAAGAAATAGAGGTGGAAGAAGTTTTAGGGTTAGAGGCACATTCAGTCGAGGGAAAAGTTCCCAAGTTTCTGAAGACTAACATACCACAGAGGGTAGTTCAAACTCACAACACATAGGTGGTCCATTCAGAGGCTCATTTAGAGGAAGGAACAATGGAAGGGGCAGATTTTGCAACCAAGGCAGAGGTTTCACTATTTTCACTGTTAAGTGTTATCACTGCCACCTAGTGGGACATACTATGAGTAGATGTCCTGAAAAGGCTACAAGCTCATACATGGGAGAAAGGAGACCTCAACTAATGTAGGAGGAAGAAACCCAAAGTGTAACCTCGCCCATAAGAAAAGCAAGACCTATCTTGGATGGTGAAAATTTGATGCTAACAAGCACATTACTGAAGTTCCCTCACTCCAAGGATCCCCCTTAAAGGAAAAGCCTCTTAAAAACCACATGTAAGTATCATGGTAAAATTTTCAAAGTCATTATGGATTTAGGATCTATAGAGAACATAGTAGCAATTGAAATGGTAGAGAAACTTAATATGAAAATATTACCACATGTGAATTACTACAAAGCATCTTGTCTTAATAAAGGGAAACATGTGTTAGTAGATGAACAAGCATGGGTAAACTTTGAGATAGGAGAATATATGGATAGAGTGCTATGTGATATATTTCATATGGATGCATGCAACTTGTTGTTAGGGAGGCCATGTAAGTATGATGTAAAAGAATTCCATGATGGGTAGAAGAAATTATATGTTATCACTAAAAGTGGAAATAAGTTTCAAATAAAACCACTCCTTGAACAAGGGGAATGAATTCATGTGGGTTCTAGTGCCATTTTTTTAAGTGGTAAGTAATTCTTGAAAATGAGGAAACATGAGGGAAATCAGGGATATGCTATCATAGTCAAGCCTAAAGAGAAACCGAAAGTAAATTGAAATAAGGAATTACCACTAGAGGTGTAGAAGTTACTAGACCAGAACAAAATCATAGTAGAAGAAGATATTCTAGAATATTTTCCACCCGTGAGATATGTTAACCATCAAATAGACCTCATACCAAGAGCTAACTTACCCAATAGAGCTACCTATAAAATGACACCAAGTCAAAATGAGGAAATTGCCAAACATGTCCAAGAATTGCTAAATAAGGGGTTCATAAGGAAGATCTTAATCCCTTGTGTTATTCCCACTATATTAGTTCCTAAGAAATATGGAAAATGAAGGATGTGTAGAGATTCAAGAGCCATAAACAAGATAACCATAAGATACATGTTTCCAATGCAAAGAATAGAAGACTTAATGCACAATTTGGGTGGATCATGTTGCTTTATCAAAGGTGGATTTGAAATTAGGATATCATCAAATAAGGATCAAACATGGTGATGAGTGGAAGACTTCCTTGAAGACTAATGAAGGGCTCTATGAGTGGCTGGTGATGCCCTTTGGGCTCACAAATGCACCTGGTACATTCATGAGGCTCATGAATGAAGTGCTAGAGAAATTTCTTGGTAAAATTAACAATGAATGTCTTGATGACATTTTCATTTTTAGGAGGAGAAAAGAGGAGCATATCAGACATTTGGGCTCGGTAATGAAGAAGTTGCAAGTAGAAAATTTGAGGATCAATCTTGAAAAATGTGAATTTATCAAAATAGAGCTTGTGTATCTTGGTTTTGTATTTTTCCAAGGGTGTTTGAAAATGGATATCTCCAAATTTGAGGCAATCCTTAATTAGCCAACTCCTAAGACAATAAGGGAATTTAGGAGATTTCATAATCTAGCCTCATTTTATAGGAAGTTTGTTAGAAACTTTAGTCATGTGTGTGCACCTATACTAAAAACCATCAAAGGAGGAACCAAGTATCAATTTAAGTGGACAACGACTACCAATAAAGGATTTGAGTTATTGAAACAAAAAATTATAGAGTTACCTTCTCTAAAACTCCCTAATTTTAATTGTTTGTTTAGTATGGAGTGTGATGCAAGCCACTTAACCATAGGTGTAGGTTTGAGTCAGAATGGACATTCAGTGGCCTTCTTTTCAGAGAAGTTGAATGAAGGCAAAAAAAATATTCTACCTATGACCTATAACTCTATTATATGGTGCAAGCCATCAAAAAATGGTATCATTATCTATTTCCTAAAGAGTTTGTAGTTTTCATAGATAACTATGAACTTAGTTTCCTAAATGGACAAGACAAGTTGAACCAGAGACACCTCAAGTAGGTTCAATATCTCCAAGAATACACATTTAGCATCAAACACAAGATGGGAACTTCTAACAAAGTAGAAGATTCCGTATGTAGAAGGGAACTAAAAATCCAATAAGTACAACTCCAAAAGTGTAGGAGTAAGTGAGCTCAAGGATCTGTACAAAGGTGATAAGGATTTTGGAGACATTTATGTTATTTGTATTGATTTTACTAATGCATGTCATGTTTCATATTTAGAATATATGGTACAAGATGGATTTCAGTTCAAAGGACACCTTCTTTGCATACCATAGTGCTCCATGAGGGAGAATATCATCAAGGAGAAACACAAAGGCAATTTGAGAGGACATTTTGGGATAGACAAAACTTTGGACCAGATTAACAAATTTTACTATTAGCCAAAACTTCCTAAAGAAGTAAGGAAGTTTGTAGAACAATGTATTATTTTCTAGAGGGCTAAAGGAACTTTCACCTATGGAGGGTTACGCCAACCATTGGTCATACCTCAAAGGCTATGTGAGTGTTTAAGTATAGACTTTGTCCTAGGATTTCAAATGAAACCAAGGCGGTTTGATATTTTCTATGTTATAGTAGAAATATTTAGCAAGATGGTAAATTTTGTGCCTTATAAAAGCACTAATGATGCCTCTTATATAGAAGTATTTTTATTCAAAGAGATAGTGAGAATCCATGGTTTACCCCTCAAGATAGTCAGTGATTGGGATACTAAGTTTGTGAGCCATTTTTGGCAAACCCTTTGGAAGAGACTTGGTACTCAATTGTCTTTTTCATCTGCATACCATCCCCAATCTGATTGTCAAACTAAAGTAGTAAATAGTTCATTAGGGAATTTATTAAGGTTCCTTACAAAACAACATGGCCAAGCATGGGATTTGATAATTGGGAAAGAAGAATATTCCTATAATGATTCAGTGAATACAAGTATATGTAGGAGTCTATTTGAAATTGTATATGGGTGTCATCCAAGAGGTGTAATGGAGATGAGAGACTTAGGTGATTGGCTCCTAGAAGTTCACAAGGGGAAAAATTTGTAGAGAACATGAAAGAGATACATCAACATGTGAGGAAGACTCTGCAGAAAAATTCAAAAAAGTATAAATCTCATGTTGATAAGATAAGAAGGGATGCACAATATAAGGTAGGTGACTTGGTGATGGCTTACTTGATTAAATAAATATTACCTAAGGGGAAACCTAGTAAATTCCTAATGCAAAATATAGGACCCCTTAAGGTCGTTCAAAAATATGGTACTAATGCCTATAAAGTGGAATTTAAACCTATTCTTAGAATTTCACCCATCTTCAATGTCAGCGATCTATACCCTTATAAAGGTACTCTACCAACATCAACTCCTAATGAACCCACAATAGAAGGTGAAGCAGATTATGTCCAAGACTTACCTCCTAGTCAACCTGTGAAGTTGGAAAGTATTCTTTATTCCAAAGTCATAAAAAAGACAAGGAAAGGGGTCTATAAAGAATACTTGGTGAAGTGGGGAGGCTTAACAGTGTCATATGCCATGTGGATGATAGAGTTAGATATCTTGCAACATGGGACAACTGTCCAAGACCTCCTAACTCAAGAGCCTTGATTTTTATCCTACCCTGGGAGTATGGTGCAAATGCACAAGGAGTTCTTAAGCCACAATAATGTTTTGTAAGCCTTTAAGGAAATTTAATCTGGTTTTTTAATCCTTAAGGTAATCTAGTATAGTTTAGTGTTGGATGACATATAAGGTCCATCATTTTAGTTGTGTAATGAAATAAGCCAGAAGGAAATGTTATAAGCCCTAGAGTAGTCCTATCTGGTCATGTGTGTCCAAGGTATGGGAGGTCAATTTAGTTGTTTAGGGAACATTTTTAAGTGTTTAGTGTAGTTTGGGATCTCATTGATTCCAAAATATTGTTCAAATTTGGAACATTGGAAATTATGTAAAAGTTGCAAAAGTTGCACTTTGCAACTTTGAAACTTTTGTGAGAAACTTTTCCAAAACTATGATCGACGGTTCCATGGGAAGTTGTAGGTGATTTTAACTTCTTCGAGGGAGTTTAAAAGGCCTTGGAACACATTTTCAGAGGTTTTTAATAGTTTGGGAATGAAAATTTAAGCTTTTCTCTCCAATTATTTTGTTTTCTTTGTTAATTTGTTGTTTCAGAATAGTGTACGGATCCGTACAGATTGATAGAAGAAATAATAGGGCATGGTGGTGTAATATTATATTTTAAGTTTCATTTTCATTTGGTTTAAAGTCTTTAAGTCTTCATATATAGGAGTAGTATTAGTTTGATTCCAAACGGGTCTGTGAATCCTAAAATTGAGGGTTTGCATGTAAAAGGCCCTAAATGTTAAAATTTTCATGGGAGAATGATGAATCTTTGGGGAATGTTATAATAGGTTGTAATTTATTATATTTTTTAGGTGATAGGGTTGTGGAGGTAGAACACTATTTTTTCCATGAAGCCTTGGGCTTGGCATGAAAATTGTGACAAGCCTGATGGAAGAAATGGTGAATAGAATAGACAAATGTAGGTGTGTGGGTATGATAAATGTGTAGGGAATGAATATTTTAGGTCATAAATACCTAATACAAGTTTTGGTGGATTTATCCTAATGGAATGGTGAATATTTCTTGTTAGATCTATGACATAGGTTGGTATAGACCTAAGAAGACCTAATTGTGACCTTTGTGAGTTGACTTAACCAAACAAGGAACCCATAACCCATTTTGAATTATTTAAAGGAGGAGTATAAATGGTATCCAAAAATGGTAATAGATTTAAGGTTTAGGTGGTAATTTTGTGAAATATTCCCCAAAAATTCAAGAATGAGGGCTAATGCAATTAGGTCTCTATTAGGCTTGTTTCCAACAAGGCCAGATTGTGGGATTCTTTGAATAGAACTAGTGGACATAGGAGAATGAGTTAGAATGTAAATAAGGTGATTCACATCCACACATGGCATCCAAAAAGTCAAAGGGAAGATCCTAAGTGCAAGGTTTTGGGTACTTTAGAGAGGAAGTGAAAGAAAAGGCTCTTGTAGAGGGAGATTGGATCTCCTAGGAAAGTGAGGATTGTTTTGGGAATAAATGACTTGGAAGGAGACCTAACACAATTCCTTGAAATACTTGGGAAGGTAGAGGAGAAATTTGAAAAAAAATAACCATTGGATGGTTCAAACATCCTAGAAGACAACTTGAGAAGATAGTTAGATTCAAGATGCACAGACGCTCTGCATCATTAGTCCTAATAGAAAATTCTAAATTATAAACCTATTCATAATCCTACCAACCATAAAGTAATATTTTTTAAACAACACTCACTATATCTTCATTAATGTTTTTTCTAATAAACACTGCTCTTATCTTAGTTTTCTTCAATAATCTTTCTTTAAATGAAGAGGCAAATTTTTTTTTTCAAGATGCTATATTTAAAAAATATAACATTATGGAATCAAATATTCAAGGATAATGATTTATAGATTAAAAAATCCAAATGCTAACCCAAGCCACAATACTAATCCTAATTATTTACCATTTAACTCCACAAATAAAAATATTTAAGAATATAATATTTATTAAATGTAACTATTCAATTTTAAAAAATATTGCTAAATATAAATGTTAATTATAAATGTATATACGATAACCCTTGTCAAGTCGGCTTGAAATATTTATTGTCATTCACATACAGTCCACACAAGTCCACCACATGGTTCATTTCAACATAACCCATCCAAAATCTTTCTTTGATATCCAAGCTAAAACCTGCATAAGAAAATAGGTTGACCATGAAGGCTCACCTCCCAACCTAGGCGTTTGCAAGGCCACCCCAAGCTTGGGGAACCAAGAATGAATAGGTTCAAAACACCCATTCAAATAGAAACTACTGTGTGTGTCAAATTTTGCACCTGTTACCTGTGACACAACACTTCAATAAGTCATTCTGTTAGTGATAAACAAATGTTAGTGAGCATATCAAACCCTAACATTGACCTATTGCTTTCTAACTAGGATGAGTGTAGTAAATAACATAACAGCCCTCAGATTATGCTAATACCAGTGACATAAACAACCTAGCATGAAAGATTCAAGTTTAAAACAACTATTTGATTATTAAGCATGCATATTAATCTAAAAATGAGCATTATAACCATGCATGAAAGTAACTATGGAGTGTGCATGAAGCTATGAAGGAATGGGTAGCATAACAATGCTTTGAGATTCCTTCAAAATCTTGGCATAACAACACTACTATTCAAAAGTTAAGGCCTTCTTATGAGCTCCAAATCTCTTCAATTTATACAAGAATGGGAAAGAGAGAGGGGAGACAAGGTTCATTAATGGAGCCCCCAAGGTCATTAATGAAGTGTAAGAGCCATTAATGCCTTGGTAATTAATGAGGGATGGGCAAGAGGGAATATCCATTAAGGGGTCATTAATGAAATTCATTAAGAGGCATGGGAGGGAGTAAGGCTCAACTTGGCAAGTTGGTCCTTAGAGAAGTCAAGCTTGAGAAAG
>MU224993.1:1265717-1304345 GCA_018584345.1 Thuja plicata
GAGAGAGAGAGAGAGAGAGAGAGAGAGAGAGAGAGAGAGTTCATTAATGGAGCCCCTAAGGTCATTAATGAAGTGTAAGAGCCATTAATGCCTTGGGAATTAATGAGGAATGGGCAAGAGGGAATATCCATTAAGGGGTCATTAATGAAATTCATTAAGAGGCATGGGAGGGAGTAAGGCTCAACTTGGCAAGTTGGTCCTTAGAGAAGTCAAACTTGAGAAACTTGACTTTCTCAAGTGAGTTGAGTCCCTAATCACTTCCTTAATAGAATGTGACATCATTAGGAAGGGGGGTTAGAATTAGATTAGGATTAGAAGAATCCTTAGCAAGGCTGAAATGGTTGGGAAAGGTTTGAACCTAGGGTCCAAGTGGTTGAGTTGGGTTAGGTTGGGAGTTTAGAGGAATATTAATGAAATAAATTAAACTTATTTAATTCATTCAAAAATAGGAAATTTTATTATTTAAACAACTTAATTTCTTTTTAATAATTAAAGGACTATAGCCAATTAATTAGATTAATCAAGATAGGGGATTGGTTCTTTTGCAAGTGAGCAAATTATTTAGGACTTTATTTAATTCCTAGTAAATTAATCATTTTAGCCATGTATTTGATCGATTATTAATTTTTGCTAAAGCAATTAACTTAGTGATTTTGATCACCTCAGGAAATTAAATTGATTCAAAGAATTATGCCAAGCAGTAATAGAGTCATTTGGACATAATCGAGGGTATGATCACACTCAAGGAAAATAGGGTCTTTAGTCATAGCAGACCAAATTAGGGTGGTTACATTTGACCCTCTTCAAATTTATGTGCGAGCAACGCATTGATTCAAAGAAAGTTTTGTTGACTTCAAAAAGTTTGAGAATTCCATTCTTGGTTGTCGAACGAAATGCCTGATATGATCACTATCACACTTGATTGAAATAAGACTGATAGTATTGACTTTGAACTTGATCGAACAAAGGTCAATAAGAAAAGATCTTAAAGATACCAATCCTGAACTTAGTTGTCGTACAAAGATTGATAATACTAATTCTGAACTTGGTTGTTGTCCAAAAGTCAGTATGAAGCTGCCAGAAGATTTTTAAGAATCTGGGAAAAGGTAGACACAGGATTTATAGCTTGTGAGAACCGAAGCTTTCCATCCAACAGTCCTGACATAGTCGACTTAGTCAAGGAACTATTATGCCTTTAGTCTTTTGAAATAATGAAGCCATTTTTAATGTTGTTTTGAGCGAATTAAGGATTGATTAAGTGTGATCATGCCCCCCTTGGGAATGAAATCGAATGGGAAAAGAATAAAATCCATCAGAAAAAGGATATATCACTCGAAGTGATTGATTGAACCAGGAAGGAATCCAGTAGAAGAAAAGAGGATGTGTTTTCAGAGAAAACACAAAATTACCAAGTTAATTAGACAAAAGTGTGAATTATGCATATGAGAAAATGATGTCTGACCAAGACGTATGATGAATAATGTGTGTTGTGATGATATAGAACTCATAAAATTGCCGATATGAAGCTTGCATTTCATTTTTAGGACCCACAGAGAAATTCTTCATTTTTTGGGACCAGACATAATTTTTCGCTATATAGCGCAGAACGGTGTAGTCACATTCAATTTCATTCCCAATAGATCAATGGGAGAATGAAAATGGAGTAGCAGCTATGTGGAAGAGGTTTCAGAGCCTTTGGAATGATCAAAAGTCCAATATATATGTCAAAAATTACCTTTTCACTATTCATTTTTACATTCACTCATAGTAAATTCAGAGCTCTACAAAGAAGATGGTGTTCCCATTGTGCTGACATCATTTTGAGCTTAATCGGTGACACCAGTGGCCAGCTGAGTACATGCCACCAGTAATTACTTGCAAACCTACCTTGTCAATTCAACATTTCACTTTTTCGTGCTTTCTAGCAATAGTTATAGGTGTTTAAAAATTGTGTCGCATCCGGGATTCTGGATTGCATGCCAAAAATGCACATCGCATCTGGGGTTTCTTGGATCACACCCTGTGATAACCAGATTCTGGGTCACATCCAGAATTATTTGGATCGCACCCAGTTTAGCAAGTTTTAGGCATTATTTTAGCAAGAAATTAGGTTTGTGTTGTACCCTACTTTTTTAGGGTCATACCCAATTTTCTGGGTCGCATCCAGCAAATCCTGGATCACACCTAGTATTCCCCATCGCATCTTGTATTTTTAGGATTGCATCCAGTAAACTAGATCACACTCGGTCATTTAGAGTCATATCTGGTAGTTAGACTTAGGTTTTTCTAGTGTTTTGAAGTTTGATCACTTTTTCTATCCTTCTGTACTTAGCTAATTTTGTTGTCTTCATTTTTGCAAATAGATAGAATACTAAAGTATCTTTGAACCTGTATTTTGCTTTGTGTATAGATCCTTTTCGATGTAGTGTCCTTTAGAGGACCACATCCAGACCGTGTCCTGCCCTGGGCAGTCAGCTCACTAACAAGGAGATAGACACAGTAGCCCACTGTGGATTGAGATATCTGATTGATTTACCCGACATCACAGTAAATCAAGGGTTGTTGACTGCGCTTGCCGAGAGATGGCATTCAAAGCACAACACCTTCCACCTGTTGACTAGGGAGATGACTATGACTCTCAACAATGTATGGAGGATCCTGCATGTTCCAGTGATGGGGCGCGAGGTGCACTTAGTCAACTTCTGCAGTGGCCATAGGGGTGGCGCAGAGATTATTTGTTGACGATGCGATCACACAGAGACATATTTCATGGGATTATATGTGAAATCACTATGATCATTTACCAGTGTAACTTGCAGGTTTGATTGGCAAAATTATGATGCTAGATAGGGGTCAGCACAGGTTTCTTATCAGCTGGGTTGACATGCTAGAGCAGATGGTAGTACACCATCGCAAATTTTCTTGGGGGGGCCTATATTCTTGGCCAGATGTATAGGGAGTTGCATGAGATAGTGTACTAGTACACTAGGAGCATGACTGTAGGAGTCTTGATCTTGTAGATATGGGCCTGGGAGCACATCCCAGTCACACGACCCATCATAGTGAGGCAGCAGGCACCTGAGCTCCCTTTTGTATATATGTATGCAGGTTTGATATAGCAGCCCTATCTAGGCAAGGTGGAGTACTGGAGACGCATATTGGATGATCTCACTGTAGTAGTATGGCACCCATATCTAGAGTGTGAGGAGTGGGTCATTGATAGGGGGAAGATCCCCTTTATTTTTTAGACTAGGTACCTCATCAGCCATACCCGATATGTGATTGATAGATTCTTTCCTTTTAGGGTGCTGCGAAAGTATGATTGGATACAGGGCCAGAGTGGTGATACCACCATCTATGCATGTATCAGAGATGAGACACGGTCATGGGGGGCACAGTTATTATATGAGATTGCCCATCAGGATATCCAAGACATGGTAGGTGTAGACTGGGACCAGCGCCTTGATGTGATTGATGTAGGTTGTACCTGCAGATACATAGCAGAGATGCAGGAGCATCTATTCCCTATATTTACTATACTGGAGGAGGCCATTCCTCACATAGAGGACCCTTTGGATTATGATGATGTCAATGATCCACCTTCCTGAGGTTGAGGAGGTGCACAGAGGGAGAGGGCGCTTGGGAGGAGAGGTGAAGGCAGAGATGGAGGACGGGATGGTAGGAGAGATGGGAGGCATCCTCCTATGGATGATGGTGATGATAGAGATGATAGGGGTGGCAGTATTATGGATTTTGATATAGGTGGTGCTAGTGGTAGTGGAGAGGGTAGGCATACGAGATTCAGATTTTTAGCTCCTCAGAGAGATCCTGGTCCGTTCCTTACTAGGGATCAGCAGAGACAGAGGCAGTAGGGGTCACAGGATAGACCACAAGAAAGGGGACAGGACAAGCCTTAGGGCCAGGATACAGGTAGAGATGGAGATCCTCTTTCTAGGTGTGAGCAGGAGAGAGAGCAACTCTGAGCCAGGATCATAGCATTAGAGGCTTGGATCACTACTGCAGATGCCTTACTGGAAGATAGGCATAGATCGCTCGAGCATCTGAGAGCAGAGAGGGATAGGAAGGGTGATATGCTTAGAGCTAAGAGAGATGCACATGCCCGGATAGTAGTTCACCAGGGATAGATGGCCACATATTATTATGCCCTTTATCATGTAGCAGTTCTAGAGGATCAGAGAGAACCTTCCTTTTAACAGTTGGCTTAGCAGTCAGAGGGGGCCATGCCACCTCTAGCAGCTCCATTTGTACCACCTCCTCCTCCTCCTCTAGATTAGGGAGAGGGGGTCGGGTAGAGTTGATATTTTGTACCATCTGTATCACATGTATATTTTGAGATTATACTTTTCTATCTAGATCCTACTGAGATCCCCTCTTTTGTATATCTGGATCCTTCTGAGATCCCCCTTTTGTACTATGACATTGTATCGATGTATATTTGATTCTTTCTGGTACTCTGATACTCTTTATGCATATTGTTCCATATTTTGATATGTACCATGTTGTGATATGATATATATATCTGATGCAGCTTCCTGATTCTAATATGTTTCATGAGTTCTATTTTCTTTGATAGATGTGATAGATGTGATTTGCACATGTGATGTATGTTTTACCTTGGTCTCATGACGAGTTAGATCATTTAGATGATGACATCATTGATACATTTTGTTAGATTTATTACTGATATAAATATGTTTCAAATGGTATTATGTGGAATATGCGAATGGATTTTTTTTATTTTTCCTTTATGCAAAATAGATGTATGGATGCACTTAGGATGGAAAAATAAATGCAATGGATGAATTCTTTATTTTTTTATTTTCCTTTTCCACTTTATATGAATGCAAAATGTATGCTATGGATGTGCAATGACATTTGATATCAATAATAATGATGTAATTATCTTGGATTTAGAAGAAGAAAAATTGAGTTAATTTGGAGCTCAAAATGCCTTAATGCTTTTTCTTTCTTGTTTATGCCCCATGCAATTTTTAAAATGTAATGATATGAAGACTATTAGGACTTTGTCACTGATATGCAAATGTATAGATTTTTATCATCATTGGGCACTTTCACAAATGGATGGATACCACTTGATGGTACAAAAATACTAATACCCACAAATATTATGAATGTATTAATACCATGTTGATTAAATGCAATGTCGGAAATGAACTAAAACATATGAGGCACAAAAGCCAGAATGATCAGTTAGTTATCCTCTTTTACTCTTTCAGAATCTATTTAAAACATATGATATGGGACCTGCCATGACCTTGAAATTTCATATCCTTGGGTATACCATGTTTTATCCATTGTAATTAGAATATGATGTAGAAAAACAAACAAGGAGATTGTTTCAAACTCACCATAGTTTACATGTAACAGAGATTAAGATATATGCGGCTATCCACTCTGTGTGGTAGCTCTTACCATAAACATCTATGTTAGGTGAAATTTATAGGATCATACGAGAAAAATCACCATACATAGAAAACCAAGAAAACGTTATGCCCCCCATCCTTGTGACTCTTTGTCTTTGCACAGGCGTCATTGAGTAACTAAGAAGACATAATAAATCATCAATTGTGAATCAAGAAAATAAAATTTATAATTACTTAGATGCCCCTAGTTGAAAACATCATCAGGATATGAATGAATCATAATCAAACCAATATTAAATTGTGTGTTTAAGTAGTACTTGTTCATTCATTTGTCAAACACAGTAAAGATTCATCAATCAGAATGTTGTAATACAAGAAATATGCTCCATGTTTGTGCATTGATAGGATAATCTATTCATGTTTGTGATCCAATATAGCCTTGTAGGAACTCTGTTAATGTAAATGTCATGTCTGGATATGTGATGTTTGAAAAGACACCCTTGTTTTGAAAAGTGACATCATTTTGTATGTATCAAGAAATATTGTGTTCATGAGGCAAACCATCCTAGAGCAACCTAGCAAACGCAACCTACCATGCTAGCAAAGATGCCCCCAGTGTAGAATGACCTATTCCTACGATGCAAATGTAGACAAATCCCAAGCGAGGATAAGATAGCCATTTAGGAAATGAAGTCAGTGTTTGAGCATAGGTGCAATTGTGAAGGCCTGGTGTCAGCAATGTATTGATATATGGAGCGTTGAACACAAGTGACACCTGATTGCCAGGCTTTCACCACCTGGCAAGATCTTTTCTTTCTTTTTGCTACCAAGATGCATGTTTTACCAGGTGCTCATCAAGGCACTTTTCTCTTTTTCAATTTTTTTTCGCTATTTTTACTTTTTTGAATGTTTTTGTAGTATCAAGGTGCCTGTTTACCAGGTTTTCACCAAGGATACCTTTCTTCAGGACTTTTTCCATTGTTTTTGGATTTCTTCAGGATCAATTTTCTAAATGTTTTTGGTATTTTCTAAAAACTATTTGCTGTACAGGCTCTTCTAGCTGAACATCAAGCATAGAACCGCTTCAAATGTAGAGTGTTGATAGGATCTAGAAGAACATCTCCCTCAGGTGTAGCTAGTTGATAAGCTCCACTCCCAAAAGTAGCAGTGATAACATAAGGTCCTAGCCAGTTAGGTTCAAAATTTCCTTTCTACTCTCTATTAGGCTGGTTCTTAGGATTCTCTTTTAAGAAGAGATCTCCCACTTCAAATTTGCATGGTTTGACCTTCTTATTGTAGCCTTTGGACATAAGTTCTTGGTACACCTTCAGATGGTTGAACGCCTATTCTCTGCGCTCATCTGGTAGGTCTAAAGAATTCACCTAATCAATGCGGTATTGCTCATCAGTAACCAGACCTTGTAAAGATATCCACAAAGATGGGATTTCAACCTCAAGAGGTAGTACTACCTTAGCGCCATAGACTAGGGAAAATGGTGTGGCTCCAGTTGGTGTTCTGATGCTTGTTCTACAGGCCCATAGTGTTGGATTTAGTTGTAGATGCCAGTCTCTACCAGACTTACAGTTCAGTGTAGGATTTTTAGAATATTTTTATTGGATGCGTCAGCCTGTCCATTACCTTGGGGGTAATAGATTGAGGAGCAATGTTGAGTGATATGGAAATATTCACAAAGGTCATCAATTTCTTATTTTTTAAGTTGGCCCCCATTGTCTATTACAATTGAAGAGGGTATCCCATATCTACAAATAATGTAGTTCAAAATGAACATAGCCACCTATTTTCCAGTGGCTTTGATCAACAACACGGCCTCAACCCACTTCCTAAAATACTTTGTGGCCGTAATGATGAACTTGTGTCCATTTGAAGAGTTAGGATATATTTGTCCAACCAAGTCAAAGGCCCATTTCTGAAATGGCCAATGTGTAACGAAAGGTATAAGTTCTCTGGAAGGAGCATGGATAAGATTTCCATGTGTCTGGCATTTATGACATGTTTTTGAAAAGTGAATAGCATATTTTTCAATAGTAGGCCAGTAATAGCCTACTCTGAGCAGTTTCTTTTCCAATGAAAAGTCGTTTGAGTGTGATCCACATACACCTTTGTGGACTTCTTTTAATGCTAGATCAGACTCTTCAAGTTCTAAACACCTAAGAAGTATACCATCAAGACCTCATCGATATAAGTTATTAGTTATGAGGACATAATGCAATGTTGTCCTAATCAGGGCTCTCTTCTCATTTCAGGACAAACTATTAGGAATGGTTTGGTCAGTTAGGTAAGAAATGATCTTAGTATACCAAGATTGGTGTAGGGTGTTCAAAGCACAAATTACTTGGTATTCATGGGTATCAAAGGTAGGATATGGTAGCCATAGCATCTACAACTTTATTCTTTGATCTTGGTATCTACTGGAAGGTGATGAAGACAAAGTACTTCTTTAGGTCATCAACCAGTTGCTTATAGGGTATCAACTTCTCATCTTTTTTTTGATACTCCCCATTGACCTGATTGATAATTAGTTGGGAGTCACCATACATGTGTAACTCTACAATCTTCCACTCCATAGCTAGCTTAAGACTGTTTACCAATGCTTCATATCCTAAAATATTGTTGGTGCATGGAAACATCAATTTGTAAGATTTGGGAATCTTGTAACCTTGAGGAGTTATGAATAGGACCCTTGCTCCAAAGCCTTGTTGAGTGTGAACTGTCAAAGTACATCTTCCAGGGATATTCAGTTAGATGTATGATTGTTTCATCAGGGAACTCAATCTTTACAAGTTCATCATCCTAGAGTGGTGAATCATCCAATTGATTTGCAAGGACCTGTCCTTTAATAGCTCTCCTTTCTATGTATTCAATGTCAAACTCACTTAGAATCAGGACCCATTTTCCAAACATCCTGTTAATGTTGTTCTACTTAGGAGAAATTTTAAAGGATATATCTTAGAAATGAGCCTTACTGTATGTGACAACATGTAGTGTCTTAATTTTTGTGATGCAAAGACGACCGCTAAGCATGCTTTCTCAATAATTTTGTAATTGAGCTCATAGGAGACTAGTGTTCTACTAATATAGTAGATGGCTCTTTATTTCTTTGTTTCATCCTCTTGTGCTAGCAATATGCCTAGGGATGTAGTTGTAGCTGAAATGTATAGGATTAAGGGCTTTCCATGAGTGGGCACCATAAGAATAGGAGTAGCCAGGTATCCTTTCAATTCTCTAAAGTTGGCTTCACAATGTTCGTCCCATTTGAAAGTGACCCCTTTGTGTAGTAGTTTGGTAAAGGGTTGTTCCTTATCTGCAAGTTGTGACATGAATCTCCTGATTGACTAGAGTCTCCCTTGTAGTGTCCTCATTTCACTGATGTTGTGTGGAAGAGCCATATCTAGTATAGCCTTAACCTTAACGGGATCTACCTCAATTCCTTTTGCTGAAACTATAAACCCTAAGAGTTTTCCTAATTGGATGCCAAAGGCACATTTCTTTGGATTGAGCCTGAGTTGGAATTACTCCATCTGATCCAAGATCTTTCTTAAGTCATCAATGTGAGTATGTCTTTCTTTTGATTTAGCCAATGTGTCATCCATGTAGTCCTCTATGTTCTTGTGCATCATGTCATGGAATATAGTTGTCATGGCTCTTTGATATGTTGCACCGACATTCTTTAACCCAAATGGCATGAAATTCTAGAAAAAGGTGCCCCATGCACATGTAAATGTTGTTTTCTCTTGATCCTCAGGGGCAATTTTGATTTGATAATAGACCAAGAATCCATCCATTAATGAATACATATGGTAGCCTATTGTGAGGTCTATGATCAGGTCAATGTTAGGTAGAGGGAAGTCATCTTTCAGACATGATTTGTTTAAGTCTCTGAAGACCATACAGATCCTGATAGATTTATCAGATTTAGACACGGGAACCACATTGGAGATCCATCTTGCGTAGGTAATGACTGTTGGAGATTTACTTTTGGCAGCTAGTTGATTGTATGTTTGTCATTGATGACAACATATAATATACAACAGTGTTCTGTATGTACTTATTAGAATGATGATATCAAGCCTTTCATGGTTATATTCATGTTGTAGACATGTTTTTCATGTTTTGTTCATATACACAGACTCAGATATGATGTGTCAGTTATGTTGTGTAATTTTGTTATGTGGCAATTACATTTTATGGAGTTTGTCTATAAAAAGCTGATGTATTGCATTGGTTCTTGAGTTGTGCCTATCTTCGGGATATGCGTGTGTATATTCTAGATTATTTATGAGTTAAAGATAGTTATCCAAAGGCGTCAAACATGTTTTAGCAATATTGCAAAGTTAGAATTAATTTGGTGGGGCCGACTTTGTGAAGTGTCGCGTCTATTCAATTTATATTGCGCGTTTGTAATTATGCTTGTGTGATTAGTAAAGCCGACAAGGATGTTATGAAGAGTTGTCTAATAGGTCCCATGATCTCATACTTTGAGGAAGATACTTATAGAAAGTCATTTGTGAAACGCTAAGTGTGAATGATAAGATAAGAGGCAGAAAATGTACAGAGCAGAATATCAGTTGTGTTTCATTCATCAAGGATCTATGTGAAGAAGAAGTGAAAGATTATAATACACTGCAACTGATCAAGATAGCAGGTCTACTCTATAGTTCATCATCAGATATAGTGCATATCTATTCTTCAGAAGGTTGTAGCCTTCACCATTAAAGCAGAGAGCTTTTGGACAGTGAGTCCTCACCCTTAACCGGGTTATTTTTAAAAGACTCCTAACACGGTCCGACCCTTAACCAGGTCACTATACTTATTGCATTGTAAAGAAAAACACCTAACAGGGTTGTGAGATCTTCTAACAGGGATCATTATAAACAAGTATAGTTTATTGTGGGTGTTAATTCCCACTGGGGTTTTTACCATTTTGTTTCCCCATAACCAAATTGTGGTGTTGTCTATTGTGTTATCTGAATGAGCATTTACTTTATTGTATTTTGTAGTTAATAAAAGAAAAGAATTAAATTAGCTAATAACTGATTCACCCCCCCCCTCTCAGTTATCCTTTGGGACTATTCTAAAAACTGGTATCAGAGCCAAGTGCCTTGGATAAAAATCCTAACAGCTTAAGGTAGATCAGATGACATACTTCAGAAAAGAGAGTCCTAAGTTTGATGGATAAAATTATCTAGATTGGAAGAACAAAATGATAACACATCTACAGTGCGTTGGTTTTGACATCTTTGAGATAGAAACACAAGAAGTTATTATTCCCACTCTAAAAGACCTATCAAGAGATGATGCTACTAGTAAATAGAAGGATACATTCACAGCTAATGTAGTTGCCAAAGAAGCCCTTATAAGTGCACTATCTGACAGTGAATTATCTAAGATCAAGAAGGTATACAAGGCATACACAATATGGAAGTACTTAGAAGACATGTTTGAAGGATATGTTCAAGCAAAGAATGTGCGCAGGAAAACATGGAAAAAGAAATATAACAGCCTTGAGATGTTACATGAAGAAAACATCAGAGCCTATAATCAGAGGATAAATGAAGCAGTTTCTGGAATTAGAAATAATGGTGGAGAAATATCAGAAGAAGATATAATGGACAAGTTGTTGACTACTTTAACATTAGACTATGAGAAAAAGATCAGTATTCTAGAGGAAACCATGCAATTTTCACAAGACTTCAAGAGAGAGACTTTGATCAGTAAAATCTCTACATTTGAGATATCAAGATTAAAGACTGAACCCAAAAGTGAAATAGCCTACAAAGCTTCAGTCCATGGTAAGAAATCTCACATCTCTAGCAATAATGAGAAAGAAGAAGTTGATCAAAAACTAGAAGAAATTATTACCATGATTGCTAAAAGAGAAAAGAAAGGCAAATGGAAATATGAAGGATAGCTTCCATTCAAATGTTTTTCATGCAATAAGATCAGACACTTTGCATCCAAATGTCCTACAAGAGAAAGAAATTCAGATTTGATTATAAACCTAAATACAGGAAGGAATGCTATCATGTTGAAGAAGGTGTAACTAATGAAGATTCAGGAGAAGATGAAATTGGATTCATTGCCCTTAAAGATAGAAAAATTGCCTGAGCATATGGACATTCAAGATGAAAAGGAAACATGGGAGTTAGCCCTAATTTCCAAATCAGACATCAGAACTAATTGGATCAATGACAGCAGATGCTCTCATCACATGACAGGTGATAAAGATACATTTGTTCATCTAGAAAAATACAAACATAGTATGGTTAGATTTGGAGACAACACTCCTAAAACTATCATAGGCAGAGGATCCATCACCCTAGGTGGAAAGAACAAGACAGATGATGTTCTATATGTTGATGGATTACATCACAATTTACTAAGTGTTGGACAACTACTTGACAAAGGTTATCATTTGGAATTCAAAGACAACAAATGCATTATTAGCAACAAAGAAGGAGACTTGATTGCATCAGGCTCAAAAACAAAAGGTAATGTTTTTCAGCTCAACTCAGATGTAAGTTGTTTTGTTGCAAAAGTAGATGATAGTTGGTTATGGCACAAGAGACTCTTTTATATCAATTTTGATAATACAGTAAAGATAAGCAATGTCAAGGTAGTTAGAGATCTTCCAAGTATTGCAAGACCAGTTGACACAATGTGCAAAGAATGTGTTATGGGAAAACATGTAAGGATATCTTTCAGAAGCAAGCAGAACTCAGCTGAAAACAAGTTAGACCTAGCTCATATAGATTTATGTGGTCCTACCCAAACAAGATCATACTAAAGAGAAAGGTATTTCATTTTGTTTGTAGATGAATTTTCAAGGATGATGTGGGTTGTGTTCTTAAATGAGAAGTCTGAAGCCTTTGAGAAGTTCAAAATATTCAAAGCCAAAGTGGAAAATGAGTCTGGATTAAAACTAAAATGTTTGAGATCAGATAGAGGAGGAGAATTCATCTCTGACCAGTTTTATGACTACTGTGAAAAACATGGAATTAAAAGATAGTTGAGTGCACCCAGAACCCCACAGTAGAATGGGATAGCAGAAAGAAGGAACATGATCATACTTGATACAGCGTGCACTATGATGATTGAAGGAAAATTTGTGCACACCTATTGGAGAGATGCAGTCAATACAACAGTCTATACTATCAACAAAACACAAATATGGCCAGACATGGATAAGACACCTTATGAACTTTGGTTTGGTAATGAACCTACAGTAAAATACTTCAGAATATTTGGCAGTAAGTGCTACATCAAGAGAGATGATGGAGTTGGTAATTTTGATGCTAGAAGCGATGAAGGTATTTTCCTTGGTTACTCTACTAAAAGCAAAGCATACAGATGTTTTAATTTGAGATTAAAGAAGATAAATGAAAGTAATCATGTAAAGATTGATGAGAAGTTCATGGTTCAAGAAAGGTACTATGAATATGCACCCATGATTGAGGATGAACCCAGGCCTAGTAGTAAAGACATTTTTATTGAAGAAATATTTGATTGCATTGATGTTTCATGTAATGAACTTGAATCAAGTAGAGAAGTATCACAAATTACAGATGAGGATGTTACACCAAAAATTTCAAAGTTCACATCTAGGTATCATTCTAAAGATGATATCATTGGAGATCAGAGCAGCAGTGTTTTGACCAGATCAAAAGAAAAAAGGTTATCAGTGGATGAAGAGGTATGCTTACTTTCACAGATTGAACCTTTAAATGTTGAAGATGTATGCAAGGATTCTAATTGGCAGAAAGAAATGGAAAAAGAATTAGACCAAATAATAAAAAATGATACATGGGAACTGGTTCCTAGACCTAGTGACAAAAATGTGATTGGAACAAAGTGGGTATTCAAGAAAAAAATGAATGAAGATGGTACAGTGATCAGAAACAAAGCAAGACTAGTGTGTAAAGGATATGCGCAGAGGGAAGGGATAGATTACATTGACACATTTTCCCTTGTGAGAAGATTAGAAGCCATAAAGTTACTCTTGGCCTATGCAATAGTTAAAGACTTAAAAGTATATCAAATGGATGTCAAATCCACCTTTCTAAATGGTGGCTTGAAGGAAGAAGTCTACATAGAACAACCTGAAGGATTTAATCTATCAGATAAACCAGACATGGTATGCAGATTGAAGAAATCACTCTATGGACTTAAACAGGTCCCAAGAGCTTGGTATGAGAGACTAGATGGTTATACTACCAAGATTGGATTTAAGAAAGGAGTAGCATATTGTAACCTATTCATAAGAGAGACACCTGATGAACTATTACTTGTTGCCATATTTGTTGATGACATTATCTTTGGAGGTAATGAAAAGCTTAGTTCAGAATTTGAAAAAGAAATGCAGAATGAATTTGAAATGAGCATGATTGGTCCTCTAAAATACTTTTTGGGATTAAATGTAAAATAGACAGATAAAGGGATATTTATAAATCAGTCCAAATATGTGAAGGAAATACTAAAGACTTTCAAGATGGAAGACTGTAAACCAATATGCACTCCTATGATAACAGGAAGCAAGCTTTCTAAAGAAGATGACTCTGAAGTAGTTGACAACACATTGTATAAGTCTATGATTGGAAAAATTATATATCTTACTCAGTCTAGACCAGACATATCTAATGCAGTTGGCATTTTTGGAATATTTGTAGCTAAACCAAAATACAATCACTTGATGGCAATAAAGAGAATATTTAGATATCTAAAGGAAACTATAGACTATGGTTTATGGTATCCTAAATCAGAGAATGTACAACTTCATGTGTATACAGATGCGGATTGGGTAGGTTGTCTTGATGACAGGAAGAGTACTTCTGGAGGAGAAGTATTTCTTGGAGATAGGTTGGTTTCTTGGGTAAGCAAGAAGTAGAATTGTATCTCTCAGTCGACAGCAGAAGCTGAATATGTTGTAGCAGCATTGAATTGTTCAACAATGGTTTGGATCAAATAGATGGTTAAAGATTTTGGCATATAGGTTGACTATCCTATTGTTATTCATTGTGATAACACCAGTACTATCAACATGTCCAAAAACCCTGTGATACACACAAAGACAAAGCACATTGAGATTAAATACCATTTTCTTAGAGAAAAAGTTGCAGATAATGAATTTAAATTGGACTATGTGAGCACCAAAGAACAGTTGACAGATATTTTCACAAAGCCTTTATCAAAAGATACTTTTGAGTATCTCAGGGAGAAGTTGGGAGTAATTCCCTCTCCTGAGTCTGATTAGATGAAGCAGCAAGTACATCAGTCCAGAGTGATTGATGAATGGTTAACTACTCTACTTCTGGAGTAGTACCTGTGCCTAATTGCTTATGGCACCCTTTGCCATTGATGTCAAAGGGGGATTGTATAGTAAGGGGGAGCATAAAAATAGACAGAGGAGTTGCAGCAGTGTAGAGGGATCTTTGATGAGAATATTGAGAAGATTTTAAAAAGAAAGAAGACACCATGTGTTGAGGATGTTTTTAATATCATATGTTGCCATCAATGTCAAAGGGGGAGATTGTTAGAGATTTACTTCTGGCAGCTAGTTGATTGTATGTTTGTCATTGATGACAACATATAATATACAATAGTGTTCTATATGTACTTATCAGAATGATGATATCAATCCTTGCACGGTTATATTCATGTTGTTGATATTTTGTTCATACACACAGACTTAGATATGATGTTTCAGTTATGTTGTGTAATTCTGTTATGTGGCAGTTACAGTTTCTAGAGTTTGTCTATACAGAGCCGACATATTGCATTGGTTCTTGAGTTGCACCTATCTTCATGATATGTGTGTGTATATTCAATATTAGTTATGAGTTAAAGATAGTTATCCAAAGGCGCCGAACGTGTTTCAGCAAGATTGCAAAGTTAGAATTAATTTGGTGAGGCTGAATTTATGAAGCATCACGTCTATTCACTGTATATTATGCATTTGTAATTATGCTTGTATGATTAGTAAAGCCAACAAGGATGTTATGAAGAGATTTCTAACAGGTCCCATGATCTCATACTTTGAGGAAGATACTTATAGCAAGTCATTTTTGGAACGCTAAGTGTGAATGATAAGATAAGAGACAGAAAATGTATAGAGCAGAATATCAGTTGTGTTTCATTCATCAAGGATCTATGTGAACAAGAAGTGAAAGATTACAATACATTGGAATATATCAAGACAGTAGGTCTACTCTACAGCTCATCATCAGATATAGTGCATATATATTCTTCAGAAGGTTGTATCCTTCACCATTAAAGTAGTGAGCTTTTGGATAGTGAGTCCTCACCCTTAACCGGGTTATTTGTAAAAGACTCCTAACAGGGTCTGACCCTTAACCAGGTCACTATACTTATTGCATTGTAAATAAAAACTCCTAACAGGGTTGCAAGATCCTCTAACAGGGATCATTATAAACAAGTATAGTTTATTGTGGGTGTTAATTTCCATCAGGGGTTTTACCATTTAGTTTCCGCATAACCAAATTGTGGTGTTGTCTATTGTGTTATCTGAATGAGAATTTACTTTATTGTATTCTGAAGTTAATAAAAGAAAAGAATTAAATTAGCTGATAACTGATTCACCCCCCCCCCCTTCAGTTATCCTTTGGTACTATTCTAACAATTCTGATAAATCTAGATTTCAACAACNCCCCCCCCCCCCCTTCAGTTATCCTTTGGTACTATTCTAACAATTCTGATAAATCTAGATTTCAACAACTTCTCTAGATCTACCTTTACCAATAATGCAACATGAGGATGCATCTTTCTAAGTTTTTGTTTCATGGGCTTGATCCTGAGAGCTATAGATAAGTGGTGCATGATTAGATTAGGATCTAGCCCTGGCTTATCAGTATAAGAACATGCAAAGTTGATTTTCTTTTCTCTCAAGAACTCTGTAAACTGTGTCCTCTCTTCTTCTAACAAAGATTGTGCAAGGTGTACCACTTGAGGGTCTTCAATGGTGCCCAAATTTACTAGCTATGTTGGTTCTATTAGAGTTAAAGACCTTTCCTGAAAGTGTTTGTGGAGGATATCAAGAATCTCATCCTTTGGTGCCTCTGAGAGGTTTTCACCATTGGATACGTCTTTTATTTTTACTATTTCAGGATCTGATACTGCCACAAAGTGGTTTTCACCATCAGTCCTCTTTTTATTTTGTTTTTTTCAATTTTTGATTGAGAAACTTGATATCCTCCTGTGAAATATTCTCACTCCTTTCATTGGTGGAAGAGGGATGAGGTTCACAAGCATTGAGATAGAAAGCTAGGGTATAGTCATTGGGAAAGTTGAGGATAGGGGTAGAATCTGTTTCAGTCTAATCAATTAAGTCTAGAAGTATCAATGATAGGGAGTCAGACTCTGGGAAAGATAGCCTCGTGCTAGCATCAAGACCATTAACCGACATGAAATGTTCTGTTAAGTTAATTTCCTTGATGTTTAGATCAATAAGAGTTAGATCATCATAAAAGGGTCATTTTTAGTCATATCTGGACCAAACTCTAGTGACTCGTCAGTAGAACTCTCATCATCATCTCTCTATAAAAGGAGGCTTCTTGCTTGTAGCCTCTGAAATTCTTCTAGACTTATGTAATCACCAGTTTCTTCATCAATGATCGGGGGAAGGAACTCTTCTTTTGCTTCAGGATTATCAGTGTCATTAGGAGTTGTGTTAGGATTTTTATGAGGAGCTGAGGGTGCCGCAAACATGTGAATTGTATCTATTCCAATATCTTCAATGGAAACAAATAGCTCATCCCATTCATAATCATGAGAGTCAGTGACCTCATCATCAGATCTGTTTAAGTATTCAATAATGGTTATTTGATGTACCCGGTTAGCTACTTGTGGATTAAAGTGGGGCAGATCAAGGATATGTGAAACCGTGACCAATTGCCCCCAATTAGGATGTAAATCCTGTTGTCAGGGTGTGTCTTGAGTAACTGTTTCTATCAATGATATCTCTGGACCAGCCACTGTTGTATCTCCTACCACTTGAATGGGAGGTTGTGCTAACAAAGGGATGTGAAGATCTTGTGGTACCTCAAAGCTCGGTACATAGCACTCTCCTTGGTAGTTGGGATCCTCCATGCCAATATGTAATAATATTTCATAGGACCACTGCTCTAGTTCATTTGTTTCATCACTCCCTTTATCTGAGTTTGGACTGTCTTTTGAAGCAGGTTTATCAGTTTTAGTATTGAAACCCAGTCCTATTTTTTCTCTAGTATTCCAAAACTCCATGGGTATAGGCTCAATAAGACCTTGTCCTATGTCGTTTAGAGGTCCCTTTCATTTGTATCCCATTTGTTTAAGGAAATCATATCCCTTTCCATATTGTTCTGGGGATATCTCTACATGTTTGACCTCAGCTTCCACCGGTTCTCCTTTGTAAAGCCATTCCAAGACTGCCTGTTCTTCTGTGTTATCTAAAGATGATGTGGATGCCTTTATCATGCCAGTTGCTTTGTGTGCTTCTAGCTCCTTGGATGAAGTAGGTGTGAATGTTGAGGAAGTTTTTCCATAGGATCTTGGTGACACTGGAAGTTCTGTCAGTGATGGAGTCAAGTCCAGCTTGTATTCTCCCATACCTGTTTCTTCAAGTTTTAAGGTTTTTCCAAAACTCTTCATAACCATGTCCTTGGTAGTTTTAGGAGCAATTGCATCCATAGCCTCTTTGTTATGTGGGATCATACTACCTACTTTGATATTATTACAAGTATAGTTAGCATCTACAGGAATAGTTACTTCCACCCCATTATGTGGGAACTTTATACACTGGTGGTAAGTGGATGGAAAAGCTTGCATTTCATGAATCCATGGTCTCCCCAATAGGATATTGTAGGCCAAAGGTAGATCCAAAACTTGACAAATGACATTCCTCTCAATTGGTCCGACTCTGATAGGTAGAATAATAAGACCTTTAGAAGATCTTTCTTCCTCATCATAAGCTTTGATAGTTATTTTTCTTCTAGACTCAATTGTCTGTTCTGAGAGATCCAGTCTCTTGATTAGATCAAGGGTAAAGATATTTAATCCTGCACCTCCATCTATCAACATGCATCAAACATGGGATTTATGAATAAGGACTTCAATATGGAGGGGTTGATTATGTGGATGTGTCAATGACTTATCATCCTCTTCAAAAAAGGAGAGGGCATGCGGTGCTGAGATGTGATTGACCATCACTTGGAATTTTTCTATATCAATATCCTTTGGGATGTTAGCAACATGTAGAGCTTGTTCTAGGATTTCCCTATGTACTATGGATATTTTGAGCAACTCAAAAATTGAAATTTTGGCAGAGGTTCATTGTAATTAATCTACCAAGTCATACTTTTCTCTAGGAATAGTAACCCCATGTTTTGTTGCTGATGTAGGAATAGTAATGATAGGAACCTTGGACGTTGATGCTGGTTTTGGGGGTCCTTTGATCATGACCTGCGCTTGGCTCCATGTTACAGCATTTGAGTGAAATGAAATGCCTTTGATTGTGACCATATTAATTGATTCAGTCTTGATGTCTAGCATATTGATCACATTGTCATTATTGGAATAGGCATAGTTCACTTCATTACTCTTCCCTTTAGATGTTTCTCCTTTGTCATAATTAGGAAATGGTTTATTGAATGTCGTATGATCCTCATTGGTGGTGTGTTCATCCACTTTGATCTTACCACCTTCAATGAAGTCTTGAATGACATGTTTAAGTTTAAGGAAATTATTAGTTTTGTGTCCCTTGTTTTTGTGGAAGACACAATAGGAATTATCATCCCACCACCTTGGTTTAATTTCTAGTTCCCATGGTTTGGAATCAAGAATTGTGATAACTTTGTTATCCAATAGAGTCTTTAAAATGGTCTCGAGAGGCTCTCCCAAAGGAGTAAATGTTCTTTGGGGTTTTGAAGTCCATCTTCGTCCCTTGCTATTATCATTGTTTGCTTTGGGTATGGGGGTTGTGATCTTGGTGTCTTTGCTTGATTGCATGCTATTAGTCAGATTGAACACCTCAAGTTTAGGGTTAATGTTAGAGGCATCAACTACTTCGTCATTAACAACATTCTTATTTTGCTTCCACTATTTAGGCTTGGAGTTGGAGTTATTGGTTTTGTTTTCATTTTGAAGGGTGATCTGCCCCCTTTTGACCATGACTTCCTCGATACAGAGGGCATTCTTAATAATTATATCAAAGCTTGGTGAGTCTTGCATTTGTAATGCGTAGTTCAATTCAGGCACCAGGTTCTTAACGAAGAACTCCATCTTCTTTTATTTGGGAATTATCCTTGAATATCATGCAAAGATATTCCTCTATCTTTGTAGGAAGTGTGTAAATGATTCACCAGTCCTCTATTTGGTATTACATAGGTCTATCATGGTCACAACATGTTGTATGTTATAGGAGTAATGCTAGATAAAGCGTTGAATTAGCTCCTCAAATGTTTTGACCTTAGGGTTCAGTTTTGAGAGCCACTCCATGGCATTACCTCCTAGACTTCCTGGAAATAGTCGCATGAGGTATGTAGGCTCATGCATGTATTCTACGCTCAGAGCACAAAATTCCCTCACATGATCATGTGGGTCAGTTTCTCCTGTGTACTTTTTATACTTCAGTCTTTCCATATTAGGAGGAAGTGCAATCATAGTAATACTATTATCAAAGGGGAATAGACAAATGGAGTCCAAAGAGTATGGTGATTTTGGTTTAGTCTTCTCTTGTTTGAGATTTGTAATCTTTGTTTGCATCAATGTGAGTTGTTTGGCAAGAATAGATATAGGAGTTGGTACCTCCTCTTCTTTGAGTTGTTCCACATCATAATCCTTAGGTAATTTGACACCCATGGATGCTAGATGGAGGAAGTATTTCTCTTTATCCTCGTCAATCATCTTTTCCATTATTTTATGGAATCTCTTTCTCTGTTTGAGTTTTTCATATTCTTCTTCAGTGATTTTGTTCTCACTATTGGACTCAAATAAAGGACGGTCAAACGTGGATTCTTCTTCCTCATTTGTATCTTTGGGCTTTTGGTGTTTTCCATTGTTATATTCCTCAAAAGACTCACTCCATCTGCGAGTATCGCTATCCATTTGTGGGGATTCTAGATTGAGTAGGGAACTATGAGATGTTTCCCCTTGAAAGTGTGGTGTTTTAGGAGGTACTTTCAATCCTTTAGATGTGTACCTATTGCATCTTGTGTTAACCATGAAGTTGTTTCTCAACTTTGTCAATGTTTCCCAATTGTGTGAGTGAGAGTTTCAAACCGTTCAAGTGGGTGTGTCTAGGTAAGAGTAACTATTTGTTGTTAATGGATGTAAATGATTCCAGTTTCAAAGGGTTAGATTGCCCTGATAGTGAGCTGGGAACCAAGTTGTTGGTAGAAATCAAGTAGACCACACGTATTGAACTGATTGTGAAAGACTTACTAAGCATGCAAGGTAGACATTTGAAAAAGTTCTGAAACTTCAACAGGGAGACTAGAAAAGACAACAGGAACCAGCTAAAGAGCCAAAAGGGTATCCTAATCAACTAAGATTTTCTAAGAAGTAGGTCTATAAGTTCCCACTATCCCAGATGAGATCCTCCAGATGCAACCCAGGAAACCCTGGGTACGAACCGCTGATGCCCCAGATGCAGATCTTGAATGCCAGATGCGAACTAGGATCCTAAATGTGACTTAATGCTGACCAAATGTGACTTAGGAAACTAGATACAGACCAGGAAATCCAGGATATGAGCTTATGATGGACTGTCAAATTTTGATTGATTTCTAGAAAGTACATTTTTGAAGTGCATGAATTTGTTTGTTTCTAGATTATGTTAAGAGGTGTCGTAATGCGTGAAAAACACTTGTACTCCAGGTTTGAAATTTGTCAATTATTTTAAGGAGATTATCTTTTTAATGGCTTTTGAACACACCAAATCATGTTTGCATTGTTAGGGAGGTGCAACAAACACACATTTTGTTCCTATTTTCTAGGTAGAGGATGAAAATCTTTGCTCGTTGACTTAGGCACACACTCAAATGCTAATCAGAATACAACCATCACCAAACATGCAATGGCTCTAGTCATGATGTTGTATTAGCTGACTCCAAATGCAAGTGAGGGCACAATATGATGAGTGTCTTGGGGAAATTACTTTTTGTCTTGCACAAAGATTATCACCCTTTCGAGGGTGAATCGGGAATTCTTTCAGTTGAAATTGTTTTCTATTATTGGGCGATCCGTTCGAAATCGTCCCCCATAGAATTGCACAAGGCAAAATTAAGGCGTATAGCCCTATGAGTACCTGAATATGTGTAGTCTCACAAGCAAGATTCAAGCAGCTCCGCTCTACACATACCCAAACATGTTCAAGGAATGATGTCAAAATTCCATGAACAAAACTGGCTCCATCTTCCGAAGCTTTAGCCTACAAGGAAGCAACTATTTATAGTGAGTTGGAAGGGTTGGCGTAAAACCTGTCCTCACTTGGGTCATTCCTGGGATATTTTTTCCTCAACCGGTAGGCCCTCTACTATTAAATATGCGTAAAAAGGATTAGCGAGCTTTGGATGTATGGATTTCTGATTCTTCCAAAGAAGAAGAGCATACTCTCCTAATCTAAGCCATTTTCTCCTAAAACAAAATCAAGCAAACAGTTCATTCCCTCAAGTAATATTGTGCCTAATTTAGATGTTCCTATTTAATGAAAACAAGATGCTTCAAAATAAAATTTTCCTTTGTTCATTTAATCGCAATATTTAATGAGTTTGCTTGTTCAATTTCTGATCCAAAAAGAAGTTATACGATTGAACTTGTTCATTTATCCCACAAATTTAGTGCTTTGTGTTTGTTCAATTACCGATCCAAAAGAATTATACGATGTGATTGCCTTGTTCATTTACCCCCAATTTTCATCACAAATGATAAGACAACGTCTGACTTTCTAATTTTCCTCAAGAGGAAAAGAGCATATTATTTGGTTTTTTTAGCAAGTGTAGAGAAATGGTCTTAATTTTGGAAAACTTTGAAAGGGGTTAGTATTTGAAAACAACTAAAAATTATATGCAACCACACACATTAGAAATGTCTTCCAACTCCCGAATAGAACCTACAATCACTTGTTAAGTTGCTTGAGATGTCAAGAAACACAACTGGTTAAGTGTTAGAATTAAGCAAATGAAGACAACAAAGATCTTAACCAGATGCAAGCCAAGAATTCTAGTATGCAATGTAGAAAATTGAATGTGAACTTATGCTACCAGATACGAACTTCTGGTTACTAGATACGAGCTAGAACTGAATTTGATCCAGGAAACCCTGGATATGAGCCTAGAAAATCACAATACAGACCAGGAAGTCATGGTGTGAGAAAATCCACCAGATACGAGCTTTCCCAACCGGATATGGGCCTGGACCTAAAAATTGGGATGAAAAATTGAGGAAAAATGATTAGAAAATGGGACCAAGTTGAAAAACGTGCCCCATGGTGGGCGCCAGAAATGTGTGTGTCAAATATTGCACCTATTACCTGCGACACAACACATCAATAAGTCATTCTATTAGTGATAAACAAAGGTTAGTGATCATATCAAACCCTAACATTGACCTATTGCTTTCTAACTAGGATGAGTGTAGTAAATAACATAACAGCCCTCAGATTATGCTAATACTAGTGACATAAACAACCTAGCATGAAAGATTCAAGTTTAAAACAACTATTTGATTATTAAGCATGTATATTAATCTAAAAATGAGCATTATAACCATGTATGAAAGTAACTATGGAGTGTGCATGAAGCTATGAAGGAATGGGTAGCATAACAATGCTTTGAGATTCCTTCAAAATCTTGGCATAACAACACTACTATTCAAAATTTAAGGCTTATTATGAGCTCCAAACCTCTTCAATTTATAGAAGAATGGGAGAGAGAGAGGGGAGACAAGGTTCATTAATGGAGCCCCTAAGGTCATTAATGAAGTGTAAGAGCCATATCCATTAATGAGGGATGTGCAAGAGGGAATATCCATTAAGGGGTCATTAATGAAATTCATTAAGAGGCATGGGAGGGAGTAAGGCTCAACTTGGCAGGTTGGTCCTTAGAAAAGTCAATCTTGAGAAAGTTGACTTTCTCAAGTGAGTTGAGTCCCTAATCACTTCCTTAATGGAATGTGACATCATTAGGAAGGGGGGTTAGAATTAGATTAGGATTAGAAGAATGCTTAGCAAGGGTGAAAGGGTTGGGAAAGGTTTGAACCTAGGGTCCAAGTGGTTGAGTTGGGTTAGGTTGGGGGTTTAGAGGAATATTAAGGAAATAAATTAAACTTATTGAATTCATTCAAAATAGGAAATTTAATTATTTAAACAAATTAATTGATTTTTAATAATTAAAGGACTATAGCCAATTAATTAGGTTAATCAAGCTACGGGATTGGTTCTTTTCCAGGTGATCAAATGATTTAGGACTTTATTTAATTCCTAGTAAATTAATCATTTTAGCCATGTATTTGATCGATTATTAATTTTGGCTAAAGCAATTAACTTAGTGATTTTGATCACCTCAGGAAATTAAATTGATTCAAAGAATTATGCCAAGCAGTAACAGAGTCATTTGGACATAATCAAGGGTATGATCACACTTAGGGCAAATAGGGTCTTTAGTCATAGCAGACCAAATTAGGGTGGTTACAACTACAAAAGAAAATACTCATTCCAAGGTTATACAAAGGTCTCCAAAATACCCACTACATTTAGGTGAAAGTGGACTAAATACCCATGAGAAGATAAGAAATTCACAAGAAATAATGCCACACCTAGGATCAAAACAACTTCCAACATCCTTACTCCTAAAAAAAACCATGACTACAAGCCAAAAAATTCTCATTATTGTTGGGAATGAGTTGAGTAAATGAGAGGGGAGGGGTGAATCAATTACCACAAAAACAAATCCAAGTCCCTTAGATATCTTTAAACAAACTTATCACTCTGCTCAGTTAACAAAAGATATATTATTGTTACTCGGTTAACAAAGCAATCTTAATATATTAAATCTGATTAACCTTTAGTGATTAAGTGCAGAAACATAAAGCATAAAACAAATAACATATACAGAGATGACACCAAGATTTATCATGGAAACCCAATTTGGGAAAACCACCAATTGCAACTAGTTACTATTTTTCACTCTTCTGAATTGAGCCCTATTAGGAGCCAACCCTGTTAAAGGCTATAAAACACACTCTAAGGTGTGACCCTATTAGATGATTTAATCATCCTATTAGGAGTGGCCTTGTTAGAGGTCTTCAAACACTTCAATGTAGAAATTCCACCTTGTGAGAGGATTTATGAAAAGAATGTTAAGTCTACTCTTTAAAGAGATTTGGATCACAACTACAATTGTTAGAGAGTAAAAATGGTTTGACATGATTGAAGAAGAAACTGTCTTTGCTAATTCAGATCTATGTTCTAACTTTAACTGGGTCCCCACTGATCAAATATTCTTTTTCAGCTCGGTCTAGATACTCTGTCCTTAATCAGAATTCCCTCTTACTTTGCATCCATTCTTCATATCAAAGAACTCTTCCACTACACATTCAATCCAAAATTGACCATGTATATATATGATAACCCTTGTCAAGTCGGCTTGAATACCCTTCCAAATAAACAATAAAACTTAAGTTTATCAGATGTAAGTAACCAATTAAGAATAAAGTGTAAATTGTGGTTAGTTGGCTGACACTAAATGCATAACTCGGTTGACACTGTAATCCTTTGATGCCTGATCGATACTCAAATGAAACCAAACTTACTATATTTCTTGAGTGAACTTTGTTAGTACAGAAAATCACTTGGCTGATATTGGAGTCTTCTTCAATGCCCGAGAGAGCTCGACATACACTGACTGTGCTCAGTTAGGTTTAGATATATGTGTAACATCACTACATTTGTGTAACATCAATGAAAATATACAATTGAATAACTATCTTTAACAATCTCCCTCTTTGGCATTGATGACAACACAACATGTCATTATACAAGAAGTTTTAGAGTAACAAAAACAAGGATAAAATTTATTAATGTCCTTAGCTTCATTCTGATTCTCATCCAGAAAACTCCCTCTATAATTTGTTCTTTAGTATCCACATATTCCAATCTTACTTCTTTATCCTGAACCAATTCTCTGAAGAAATGATACTTTATTGTAATATGCTTAGTCTTAGTATGCATCACAGGGTTCTTTGAAATGTTAATAGCACTAGTGTTGTCATAGTAGATAATAACTGGTTCTTTGAACAATTCACTGTTGTAGAAACATACTCTACCTCTGCTGTAGACTGAGAAATGTAATTCTATTTCTTGTTGGTCTAATAAACTAACCTCTTTCCAAGAAAGAATGCTCCACCACTGGTGCTCTTTCTGTCATCAACACTTCCTTCCCAATCAGCACTAGTAAAAGTCTTCAAATCAAATTTTCCTCCTTTCTTATACCATAATCCATAATCTTCAGTTCCCTTAAGATATCTTAGAATCCTTTTGATAGCCATCAAATGATTCTCTTTAGGATTAGCTGAAAACACTTGCAACAATACCAACTTATAATGCAATATCAGGCCTAGTGTGAACAACATATTGAAGTTTACCAATTATGGATCTGTAGGTAGTCTGAATTACCTCCTTTCAGTCATCATCCTTAGACAACTTATGTCCAGTAGACATAGGTGTCCCAACTAGTTTGGAATCTTCCATTCCAAATTTCTTCAGTATCTCTTTGATGTATTTAGACTGAGTAATGTAGATACCATCCTTCATCTAATGAACTTGTAAACCAACAAAGAATTTGATTTCTCCAAATATAGACATCTCAAATTCCTTACTCATAGTTTCAGAGAATGCTTTTCATAAATCTTCATGTCCAGTTAATAGTATGTCATTAACAAATATCTCTGCTAATAGTATCTTTTTTTGAGGTCCTTCTTTGATGTACAAGCTACTATTGTCATTAGTTCTCTAAAATCCAATACTTATTAGGTAGCCATGCAGTCTTTCATACTAAGCTCTAGGAGGTTTCTTCAGTCCATACAAAGCTTTTTGTAATTTTCAAACCATATTCCATTTGTTAGGATCAACAAAACCTTCAGGTTGCTCAATATAGACTTCCTCTTCTAGAATTCCATTTAAGAATTTAGATTTTACATCCATTTTGCATACCTTGAATCCTTTATGTGCTTCATATGCCAGAAGAGTTTTGACTCCTTCGAGTCTTGCAACAGGAGAAAAATTTTCTCCATAATCAATACCCTCTTCTTCAGCATATCCTTTACACACTAATCTTTCCTTGTTTCTAGAAACAACACCTTTTTCATTCGACTTGTTTCTGAAAACCCACTTAGTACCAATCACATTCTTATCTTTTGGTCTAGGCACAAGAGTCCAAGTCTTGTTCTTTTCTATCTGCTCAATCTCTTCATTCATGGTTTCAATCCAACTTTCATCATTCAAAGCATATTTAATGGATTTAGGTTCAATTTCACTAAGCAAACATGTACCTTTAAGTTTGTTTCTTGTCATTATACCTTCTGTCTGATCTCTAATTATTTTCTTAGGTGCATGATGCCTTCTAACATATTTGTAAAGTACAGGTTCCTTCCTTTTTGATTTTGGACTTGCATTACTTGGTTCACCATGCTCAAAAATTTTGTCCTGCTCTTCTGACTGAGACTCGGTTGCATTTGTCTGCGACTCGGTTACCTCTGTTTGAGACTGAGTTTCCTCTGCCTGTGACTCAGTTACCTCTATTAGTAGCTTGGGTTGCATAGGTTGTAACAAAGTTTGTGCTGATGAAATCATTGGTTGGCATGGTTGTTGTCCAATCACCATTGCTTGTATCTTAGGCATAGTATCAGTTTCATAATACACAAAGTTTCTATAGTCCTCAGGCTTTTTACTGCTATGTTCTTCACTTCTCTCTATAAACTCATCAATCTTTAAATGTACACTTGCTATGACTTTATGAGTAGCAAGATTCAAACATTTATATGCTATGCTTTTATAGGATTATCCTAGGAATATACCTTCATCACCTTTTACATCAAATTTTTCATTTCTTGCTTCCTTCAAGATGTAACATTTACTTCCAAATACTTTGAAATACCGAACATTGGGTTTATAGTCATACCATAATTCAAAGGGTGTCTGATCAATACTTTTCTTCAGTTAAACTCTGTTCAAGGTGTGAACTACAGTGCTGATAGTTTCCTTCCACTATTTGGTTGCAACATTCTTTTCAATCATCAAGGTTCTTGCACAATCCATAATAGATTTGTTTCTTCTTTCTGCTATTCCATTTTGTTGTGGGGTACCAGGTGAAGATACTTGTCTCTTGATTCCTCTTTCATTGCAAAATTCATTAAATTGATTAGAAATGAATTCACCTCCTCTATTAGATCTTAGGCATTTTGGTTTCTTTCCTATTTCCTTCTCAAATCTGGAAAGGTACCACTTAAACTTCTGAAAAGATTTTGATTTTTCTTTGAGAAACATAACAATCATCATTCTGAAATGATCATCAACAAATAGAATGAAATAATTCTCTCTAGTGTAACTTTCTATTCCAACTAGTCCACATAGATCAATATGCACCAACTTCAAGACTTCTTCAGTATTGTAATTCTTTCTTTTGAAACCATTTTTTCCCATCTTCCCAATTTGGCATTATTTGCATATTGCCAATTCAGGTTTCTTCAAAATAAGAATACCTCTTACTCTTCTGTTCTTGCTTATGTTGACCATGTTATCAAAATTCACATGACACAATATTTTATGCCATAACCATCTTTCTTCCACTTGTGCAATAAAACATGAACTTTCATTGAGATCAAGATAGAATAGATTACCTTTTATTTTCTTGCCAGTTCCAACTAAGTTTCATTTACCATCCAGGAGCTTGGCCTTACAATTCACGAATTCTACTTTGAAACCAATGTTATTCAGATATGCCACACTTAGTAGATTATGCCTTAGTCCTTCAACCCAATAAGAATTATCACATTTGATTCCTTTAGTTAGAGCAATACAACCTTTACCTTTCACATAGCAAGGTTCATTGTCCCCAAATCTGACACTCCCACCATCATAGTGGTCAAGATGTTCAAATTTTGTTTTATCACCAGTCATGTGGTGAGAACAACCACTATCAATTATCCAAGTGTCATTAACATGTGAGAAAAGTGCAGTCTTTTCATTTTCTTAATTATCTGACTCATCCTTAATAGCAATGTAAACCATTTCATCTTCATCTTCATCACTATCATAATCTTTTGCAATATAACAAGATTTATTACCTTTGTCCTTGTAGCTTTTGTAATTTTTGAAATATTTCTTGCCCTTATACTTGTTGAACTTTCTCTCATCTTTGTCTTCTTTGTTTGGACACTTAGAAGCAATGTGACCAACCTCATCACATGAAAATAAAATCAATGGTATTCTTCCTTTGTACTTTCCTTTTCCTTTGGCAACTCTCTTTGCAAGTAGTGCTTCAATGATTTCTAGATCTTCCTCATCATATTCATCATCAATGTCATTTTCAATCTATTTTCCTCTTGAGTTTCTATCCATCTTACCAAGGCTTAATTTGGCTTTGAATGCATACTCAAAATTTCTAGGATTAGGAAAATAATTTTCAAAATTGTCTAACTCAAAAGATGTTAGCCTTCCAACCAATGCATCTAGAGTTATATCATTACTGTACCCTTTCTCTTGAATAGATGAAACTCTAATTGCATAGATAGGAATTAAAGTTCTCAATACCTTACTAACCAATGTTTTGTCTTCAATTTCTCCACCAACAACTCTGATGGCACTAACACTTTTATTGATTATGTCACTATATTTTGTAATGTCTTCTCCTTCTTTCATTTTCATCTAATCAAACTGACCTCTGAGACTCTCTACTTTGGATCTCTTTACATTATCATCTCCTCCATGGATATCATGCAGTTTCTTCCACATATCATAGGAAGTAGGGCAATCCTTGACTTCATCAAATTCTAAATAGTTGAGTGAAGAAGCTATATCAATCATCATTATGTTATGATTCTTCATGTCCACCATCTGATCCATAAACATAGGTCTAGGGGGTTCCACATACTTGTAGTCCAGGAATTGAAAACCAGTATCTCCAATAGTAGATAGATGTAGCCTCATCAACTCTTTCCATGTAGCAAAGTTGTCTTTGTTAAGCTCGGGGATCTCCCTTCTATAAGACATCATTGATATTTAGCTTAGGCCTTGAAACCTTCCCTGAAAACACCAAAAGATTTGATACAAATTATTGGAAATGAGTTGAGTAACTAAGAGGGGAGGGGTGAACCAACTACCAAAAAAACAAATCCAAGTCCCTTAGATGTCTTTAAACAAACTTATCACTCTACTCGGTTAACAAAAGGTATTCTTCTATTACTTGGTTAACAAAGAAATCTTAAGATATTAAATGTAATTAACCTTTAATGATTAAGTGCAGAAACATAAAGCATAAAACAAATAACATGTACACATATGACACCAAGATTTACCATGGATACCCAATTTGGGAAAACCACCAATTGCAACTTGTTACTATTTTTCACTCTTCTGAAGTGAGTCCTGTTAGGAGCCAACCCTGTTAAAGGTTACAAAAGACACTGTAAGATGTGATCTTATTAGAGGATTTAATCACCCTATTAGGAGTGGTCTTGTTAGACGTCTTCAAACACTTCAATGTAGAAATGCCACCTTGTGAGAGGATTTATTAAAAGACTGTTATGTCTACTCTGTAAAGAGATTTGGATCACTGCTACAATTGTTAGAGAGTAAAAATGAGTTTGAAATGATTGAAGAAGCAATCGTCTTTGCTGATTTAGATCTTTGTTTTGGCTTTAACTGAATCCTCACTGATCAAATATTCTTTTGCAGCTCGGTCTGGATATTCTATCCTTAATCAAAATTCCCACTTACTTCACCTTCATTATTCATATCAAATAACTCTTCCACTACACATTCAATCCAAACTTGACCATGTATATATATGATAACCCTTGTCAAGTTGGCTTGAATACCCTTCCAAATAAACAATAAAACTTAAGTCTTTCGGCTGTAAGTAACTAATTAAACATAAAGTGTAAATTGTTGTTAGTCGGCTGACACTAAATGTATAACTCAGTTGAAATTTGTAATCCTTCAATGCCCAACCAATACTCGGCTGAAACCAAACTTACTATATTTCCCGAGTGAACTTGGTTAGTACTGAAAATCACTTGGCTGATACTGGAGTCTTCTTCAATGCTCGAGAGAGCTCGACATACACTGACTATGCTCAGTTAGGTTTAGACATATGTGTAACATCACTACATTTGTGTAATATCAATGAAAATATACAATTGAATAATTGTCTTCAATAGTTATGGCTCCCAAATGCCCTTAGGAAAAGCTTAGCATCATTGAGACCAAAATATCCATGTTTATCCCTCCACACGTGGGAGACTCTTCACTTCTAAGGTTGTCACTAACCCTTTCACCCCTCAAGGTTACTCTTCCCTCCCAAGGGTGGGTGTCCCTTGAAAACTCTCTTAACAACATCACAAGACAAAAATAACAAACATAACTTTAAAAGACAAAACTCCAATGAACATCAATAGAGTTCTTCAACAAAAATCATGTAAAACTCCATGAAAGAGCATACCAGCTTTCATCACAAACATATTAAATTATACTAAGAAAAACATAAAGTTTGAACACCAACCTAAGATCCATAGCTTAAGTCAATGAGAAAGTTGAAAAGATATTTTCCACTTTATCCTATTCCTTGTCTCCAAATCCTTTTCCAAAACTTAGAAGTCTCTATGATTAAAGAGTGGGTGAACAACCAAATTCTCTACCAAAAACCCAGTAAAAAGGCTTTTTGTTTATACAGTTAGATGTATATGTGGTCTTTTATATGAGATGTATATTATGGATTCAGTTGAGGTATCCTTTATGTTAGCTCTTTATTGTTGTTCTCATAGATTATTTTTCTTAAGTAGTTCTACATGAAGGAACCCTCGAGATTTGTAACCTTTGTTTATTTGTATTTATATGGATGTCAGTTGTCTCATTGTGTTTCTTCCGCATTGTTAACATTATTATTTGTAAACATTTAAAAAAAATTATCCTGTTAACTTGGTTTCATGTTTAAGTTAGTTCTCTTGGGTTCCCTGGTGAGGCATTAAACTTGGTATTAGGTAAGGTTGCATGAACTGTTCAAATTTTTATTTGATATAAACATGAGTATGTGTCTTCTTTGTTAAGCTTGAGCATGTATTTATTTCAAGATTTTTAAAGTCATTAAAGATATAGACTTATTTACGATGAATAAATGATTAAGTAGATGTTTGGTTTATGCTTAAATTTGAGTTATATTACTCTTCATGATTCGTTATGCATATCTTAAAACTTAGTTAAGTTAACTTGCATTAGTTCTTTCTTGAAGTATAAATGAACGAATATTATGATTGGTATATTCTTTTGGTGTTTATGGTTGGGTGTACCTTCTTGTTGATCCTTATTAATAGGGGGTTTAACACTACGGTGCGAATCCCTTTTTTGTCTTTACTTGATTAGTTATCAGCTTCCAGGAGTAAGCCTAGTTTTAGGGAAAATGATGTAATACCTAACCCTTAGTCTACCTTTCTGTCTTAGTTTTTGAACTCTTTTAGACCTTTGTGTGTATGTGTTAGTTATTTCAGGTGATTTTAAGGATATTTATGTATTACTTTTCAGCATGTTATTGATTCATTGCTTAGTGTATTATATCTCCTATTTGCATGTGATTTATGGTTACTCCGTGATGGTTATGTATATGTTATGATGTCATTTTGATTATGGTTTTCTAACAGTACTCACCCTATATTTGTGTGCAAATGGATCATTTGTATGTTTTACTTTACTGTTTGACGTGCTTGGTATGGTATGGGACAGAGTCGTAGTTACTTGCTTCGGCGAGATCCACACGATAAACTGGTCTCAACCATTGTTTGTTATATTATGTATGCATATGTTCATCTTTGTGATGATAGGTTTGCAAGAACTGGGATACGTCTTCCCTGAATTGGCAGGAGTGAGCGTGCCCTATCGCAATATCTTAATGGTAAGAGAGGGGAGATCATATCAGGTCCAAATCCATATCCTAAACCCTTATTTTGTCCTAGAAATGGACAAGAATCTGATTGACTATCATATTTGAATTTGTCAAGTGACGTGGATTTGTGAGCTTGTTTGTGTGTGTTTGTGGTATGTTTCAGTTGTTTCTCTGTTTCAGTTGTTTTTCTGTTTAGATGGATTAATCATGCTTTTGGCTTGATTTATTTAATGAATATTTATGGTAAATATTAATGTTAATAAATGTACCTTTAATAAGGTTAAAACATTGATATATTAAATATATGAATATTTAATAATTAAATATCTATATTTAATTAATTGATTTAATTATTAAGCCTTGATTTAAATAATTTAGATGTAATAAATATTAAATCCAATAATTGCAATTAATTGTGCAAAGTTGATTTATTGAATATTACCTTAAGTTGCATGATTAATTGATTTATTTAATTGAAATATTTCTCATGCATTTTCAATTATGACTTTGTTTTCGTATTATAAAGTTGAGTTGTGCATGCTTTAAGTGAAAATAGAAAATAAAGAATTTCTTATAATTATTAATTATATAATTAATATTCCTTTTAGAGTTTCACTTTTTGAAGACCTAATTGCTTGGTTTTCTATATCCTTAGATTGAAAGTCATTTTGGAGGTGGTTCAATGAGGGAGAAGGAGAAATCAGGTGATTGGAGGATTTGTGAAAGTTTAGGAGCATCTTGGAGCATTTTTGGTTTCTTCATTGCATGGATTTGTGAATTTGTTTCCTCTCATCAGTTACAAAGGTAGGATCTTGTTCTTGTCAATTCTAGCTTTCAGATCCCCGTCTTCTATGCATCTGAAAAGCTAGGATCCTTTGTTTGAAGCTTTTTTGTTTGATTATTATGTGGTTTGTAATACCCACCGCTTAGTATGCTTTTCTATTTCGGTTGTCGAACTCTTTTAGGCCTTTTCATGTATGTGTTAGTTATTTTAGTTGGTTTTTAGGATATTCATGTATTACTCTTCACTATGTATTGATTCATTGATTAGTGTATTATATCTCTTGTTTGCATATGATTTATGATTATTTCATGGTGGTTATGTATATGTTATGATGTCATTTTTATTATGGTTTTCTAACCATACTGACCCTATATTTGTATGCACATGGATAATTTATATGTTTTACTATTCTGTTTGATGTGCTTGGTATGGTATGGGACAGATTCGTAGTTACTTGCTTCAGCGAGATCAACACGATAAACTTGTCTCAACCACTATTTTCTATATTATATGCATGTATGTTCATCTTTATGATGACAGGTTTGCAGGTACCGAGATATGTCTTCCCTAAATTGGCAGGAGTGAGCGTTCCCTATCGCAATATCTCAATGGTAAGAGGGGGGATAATATTAGGCCTAAATCCATACCCTAAACCCTTATTTTATCCTTGAAACGAACAAGAATCTGATTGACTATCCTATTTGAATCCGTCAAGTGGTGTGGATTTGTGAGCCTGTTTGTGTGTGTTTGTGATTCTGTTTCAGTTATTTTTCTATTTCAGTTGGTTTATCTTTTTAGATGGTTTTCAGTTGATTTAATGATGCTTTTGGCTTGTTTTATTTAATGAATATTTATGATAAATATTAATGTTAATAATTGCACCTATAATAAGGTTAAAATATTGATATATTAAATATATGGCTATTTAATATTTAAATATTAATTAAATGTCTATATTTAATTAATTGATTTAATTATTAAGTCTTGATTTAAATAATTGAGATTTAATAAATATTAAATCTAATAATTATATTTAATTGTGCAAATTGAATTATTAAGTGTTGTTTTAAGTTGCATGATTAATTGATTTAATTTAAATAGAAATATTCTCATGCATTTTCAATTATGACTTTGTTTTTATATTATAAAGTTGAGATGTGCATGCTTTAAGTGAAAATTGAAAATAAAAAATTTCTTTTAATTTTTAATTAGAAAATTAATATTCTATTAGGGTTTCACTTTTTGAAAACCTAATTGCCTAGTTTTCTATATCCTTGGATTGAAAGCCATTTTGGAGGTTGTTCAATCAGGGAGAATGAGAAATCAGGTGATTGGGATTTGTGGAAAGTTTAGGATCATTTTGGATTCTTCATTGCTTGGATTTGGATTTGTTTCCTCTCATCAGTTAATAAGATAGTATCTTGATCTTGTTAATTCTAGCTTTCAGATCCTTGTCTTCTATGCATCTAAAAAGCTAGGATCCTTTGTTTGAATCTTTCTTGTTTGTTATTGTGTGATTTTATTGATTAAAATTGAAGGAATATGTTATTGGATCCATTCTATAGTTTTTCTTTCTTGATTGCATGTCAGATCTGTGTTTTGGGCTTAAGGGTTTCATTTATTTGTATTGGTTGTAAAATGGGCATCAGGGTTTTCAATTGGAATGATTTAGTTTTCAATTTTGCCCTTAGGGTTTCAAATCTGTGAAAAAATCTTCTTTGAGAGAAATTTGTTATTGTTGTAAAAATTAGCTTGAAACCCTCAGATCTGTAAATCCCTTACCTTGAAAAGAAAATTGCACCCTTACCAAGTTTTTGTCTAAAAATCGGGTCCAGATTTGCATGGAAACAAAAGAATAGAGTTAATTACATGTTTAAAAAATTTCTTAAAAAAAAATTAATATTAAATTTAGAATGTTTTCCTTGGTTGCTTCAAATTGCATGCTTTATTATTTAAGTAATTTAATATTATTGCATCTAGATCTACAATTGCATAGTAAAATATAAACTAAAGATAAATGCATGTTCTCTCTTTTATTATGAAAATTAATTAAATAAGATTTTTTAAAGAATAAGTATTTATAAGATATATTTATTTACATGTTATTTAAGAAGGATTTATTTATTTGTATTAAAATAATTCTTGTTAAGTTTGCATGCAATAGTATTCTATTTTTAGAAATTATGTTTCTTTAGAAATTTAATTTTTAGAAATTACATTTTTTAGAAATTGTATTTAAAAATAAAAATAATAAATAATAAAATTAATTAATTAAAAAAAAAACTTTTTTGAATTCATATGGAGTAGTATTCTATTTTTAGAAATTATATTTTCAAAAAAGAAAAATTGAATTCGCATGCACTAGGTATTCTATTTTCAGAAAATTCCATTTAAAAAAAAAAACTAAATTAAATTAAATTATGTGGATGATTCCAATAAACTTTTACTTGTAATTATATTTTAATCTTAGTAATTATTAAATTAGATTAATTTATGTGTTAGGTTTTATAAATTAATCTATAGGAGTTTTATTTGCACTTTCTTTGGAAAATTAATTATAGTTTGTTAGGAATTTTAATAGATAAATAAATTTGCACAATATGATTATTATAAATTTGTTTATCACTGAATTTTGAATTAGTTCTTTCTAAAAGTGTATTTAGTATGTCATAGCGTATTTTAGGGTTTTATTGAAATGAATGGTGTATTCTTTCCATTAACGAAACCTTGTCATTTTTTGGGTTGTGATCTTCTGTTGATCCTTGTGTTTATATTTTGTGTACTTTGATGTTGATTTGGTTTGATTTGTTTTACCCTACCTTGTCTTCATGAGTTCTTATTTTTGTGGACACTTTGAGAGTGCAATTATGATGATTATAATTCGAAGACCAGTATGTGTTCCAGGTATCTTGATTATGGAACCGTATTTGATCATCTTACAATTGAGTCTTATGAGATTATTTATGACATTAAGCTTAGGGGATGGCTAGTTAGGTGCATCTTAGGGGAGTGGCTTACAATAGAGGTCTGGGGCCCAAAGAGGCCAATACCAGGGTAACCTATCGTAAGTTATTAATAAGTGATAATTTAATAATAAAAGTTGGGGTTTACATTAAATACAAGATGGATCATGATGCCTCGCTCATGCCTTGAGTGCTAGTACAAGCTAAGGATGAGAATGAGATGATACCTAGAGAGTAGGTATGATTAGATTCCTCGTCTTCATGAGAGGGTATTCTAGTTCCGCATGAGTCATGTTAAGGGGTCCGGGGTCCAGAGTGGTCAGTCCAGGGTAACTCAAGTGATTGACCATGTGATGACACTCCCATAGAATGTAGCCTAAGTCTCCTCCATAGGTTCTGCTTTACCTTTTATGGTTGTGGTTTTGACATTTGGCTTTTGGTTTTAGTGGTTGGTTCATATTGGTGTTTTGGTTAATTTATGTATGTTCTTTATCTTTGGATGTGTATCCTTATGTGACCTTGGATCTCCAGTGTGTCTTGATCTTCCTTATCTTTATACTTCTGCTTTAGTCTTTCTGGATTGTGTTCCTGTGTGTGGGCCTGATGTTATCTCCTCAGCATGGTAGGAGTGAACCTTTGGTTCCACGAGGTCGGGTGGTAGTGATTCTTATTACCATTGAGATTCTGACGATTCTTCTTCATGCTTGGATGATCATTTTTGTAGTCTTATCTTCCTATTCTTATGGAGACTTGTTCAGTTCCATGAGTGTGTTCTCGTGTGTGGGCCTGATGTTATCTCCTTAGCATGGTAGGAGTGAACCTTTGGTTCCATGAGGTCAGGTGGTAGTGATTCTTATTACCATTGATATTCTGACGGTTCTTCTTCATGCTTGGATGATCCTTTTTGTAGTTTTATCTTCCTATTCTTATGGACACTTGTTCAGTTCCATGAGTTGTATATTTATAACCATATGTGTATATTTGTTAACATCCTTTCAGAGGATGTGTTGTATTGTTATTCATTATTGCATACCCTGCGACTTGTGCAGTGGATGTTGATTCTTTTGTATGTTTTGGGTATCAGTTGTATATGTGGCCTTATTATATGAGATGTATATTATTGGATTCAGTTGATGTATCATTTATGTTAGTTCTTTATAGTTGTACTTCATAGATTATTTTTCTTAAGTAATTCTACGTCAAGGAACCCTCGAGATTTATAACCTTTGTTGAGTTGTACTTATGTGTATGTCATGTTATTTTATTATTTTGCTTCTGCGTTGTTAACATTATTGTTTGTAAACATTTTTAAAAAAATTATCCTATTAACTTGGTTGCATGTTAGGTTAGTTCTCCTGGGTTCCCTAGCAAGGCATTACATGGTTTATTTATTAAAATTGAAGAGATGTGTTCTTTGATCAATTTTGTGGTTTCCTTCATGTTTGCATCTCAGATCTGGATTTTTGGGTATAAGGGTTTCATTTTATGGTATTGAATGCAAAATGGGCATAAGGGTTTTCATTTGGAATGTTTTAGTTTCAAACATTGCCTTAGGGTTTCAAATTTATGGAAAATATCTTCTTTGAGTGAGAAATTTGTGATTGTTGATAAAAAGGGATTAAACCCTCATATCTGTGAATATCTTACCTTGAAAAGTAGAAATCTTGTCCTCACCAAGTTCTTGTCGAAACCGGGTCCAGATCTGCAAGGAAACTAAACATTAGGGTTAATTTGCATGCTTATAAAAAAGAACTCTTGTTGAAAATAAATAAATATTAAATTAGAATTCTTTCTTTTTGCATCAATTTGCATGTTGTAAACAAATCCCTCTCTTCTTCCTTTGGAACTTTTGTTGAAGAAAGCTCTCCATTATTGAAAAATATGCTTTAAATCAATTTACTATGAAAAAGGAAATTAATATTAGATTTGAGAGAAGAGGAAAAAAATAAATAAAAAATAAAAAATATTCATGTTGCTATTTTTTTAAAGAAAAATACAGTCTGTTAATTTATTTATTTTCATCATAAAATAAATATTATAAACATTGTTTTTCTTTGTTTATAAAACACGGTATTTAAAAGTAATAAAATAATAATATTAAATAAGTAAATGTTAATTAAAAAAACTAAATCTTTTTTTAAAAAGTTTAAAAGGTATTGAAGGGGAGGTGGGTGGTGGGGGCCACCATAATCACCCCACCCCGGTGCACATCCCACGGCCGCGGGGACCGCAGGGGAGACCCGTGGGCCCCCACGGGAGTCGTAGAGCCCACGTGGGCCTGCGGGTGTCTTTTTTTTAAAAGGGCATCGGGGAAATTG
>MU224993.1:1304624-1316192 GCA_018584345.1 Thuja plicata
TATAAAGTGATATTAGTTTTATTAAGTTATTTATTTTAGCGTTTTCTTTTTACATGTAAGTTTATTTAATTATTAAAATGACTAATATTTTAAATATTAATATCTTTTGATAGATATTGCATTTATATTTTCTTGCACATTGTAATTATAGTTTGGGTTTTTAGTAATTATTAATAGATTAATTTATATGTGGTAATTTTATAAATTAATCTATAAGAACTTTAATTTGCAATTTTTCTTGGGAAAATTTAATTATAGTTTGTTAGTAATTTAACTAGATAAATGAATTTGCATAATATGTGATTATAAATTTGTTTATCACTATGTTATCTCTATATTTTGTTTAGTTCTTTCTGAGATTGTGTTTGACATACCATGATGTATTTTGGTTGTTATTGATATGAATAATGTTTTCTGTTCTTGTATGGAACTTTATCATTTTGGGTATATGTTGGGGACTAGTAGACCCTTAGGATGTTGTACCTAGGCTTCTTGGGATTTTATTGCCAATTCCTTTCTATATGATTATTTTGGGATGATTAATATTAGTTGTTTGATCTTTTTACTAAACCTAGTATGTTTGAACTCGTGTTATGTGATCTTTTGAGATTTTCTCATGTTGTTATGGCTAATGGAAAGAGAACCAGTAGTTCCTATATGGGTAGGAACCGGTTTATGAGCTTTATGAGATTATTTATGACCTAGATCTTAGAGGATGGTTAGTTAGGTGCATCTTAGGGGAGTGGCTTACAATAGAGGTCTGGGACTCAAAGAGGCCAGTTCCAGGGTATCATGTCGTAAGTTATTAATAAGTGATAATTTAATAATAAAACTTGAGGTTTACATTAAATACAAGATAGATCATGATGCCTCGCTCATGCCTTGAGTGCTAGTACAAGATAATGATGAGAATGAGATGATACCTAGAGAGTAGGTATGATTATATTCCTCGTCTTCATGAGAGGGTATTCTAGTGCCACATGAGTCATGTTGAGGGTTCAGGGTCTAGAGAGGCTAGTCCATGGTAACTCAAGTGATTGACCATGTGATGACACTCCCATAGAATGTAGCCTAAGTCTCCTCCATAGGTCTTGCTTTACCTTTTATAGTTGTGGTTTTGGCATTTGGCTTTTGGTTTCAGTGGTTGGTTCATATTGGTGTTTTGGTTAATTTATGTATGTTCTTTATCTTTGGATGGGGTACCCTTGTGTAGGCCTTTGATCTCTAGTGTGTCTTGATGTTTCATATCCTTGTAATTTTTATTTAGTCTTTCTTGTTGTGTACCCGTGTGTGTGGGCCTGATGTTATCTCCTCAACACGATGTGAGTGGACCTTTGGTTCCACAAGGTCGGGTGGTAGTGATTCTTATACCATTTGAGATCTGATGCTCTTGTTCTTTCTTGGATGGTCCTTATTGTAGTTGTTCTTCCTTCTTCTTTTCTTCTGGAGACTTGTTCAGTTTTGTGAGTTGTACTTGTATCTTATATGTATTTTAGTTAACATCCTTTCAAAGGATGTATTGTATTATTATGTATTATTGCATACCCTGCGACTTGTGCAGTGGATGATGATTGGGTTGTATACCTTGGGTATCATATGTATATGTGGTCTTTTATATGAGATGTATATTATGGATTCAATTGAGGTATCCTTTATGTTAGCTCTTTATAGTTGCTTCCATAGATTATTTTTCTTAAGTAATTCTACGTCAAGGAACCCTTGATATTTGTAACCTTTTTTGATTTGTATTTATGTGGATGTCAATTGTCTCATTGTGTTGCTTCCGCGTTGTTAACATTATTGTTTGTAAACATTTTTAAAAAAAGTATCATGTTAACTTGGTTTCATGTTTAGGTTAATTCGCCTAGGTTCCCTGGTGGGGCATTACATGGGGGAGTGGCTCAAGACAATCACTTCTCCCCGCTTGTCCCCCCTCATAAATAGAGTTGAAGACTAAAAATGGGGAAAGGAAGATGACTTGCCCAAATTTCCAAAACTCTATTTTTGCCACTTTTCTTTTGGGACATTTTAGAGGTACCATAAATGAGTTATGGGCTTCATAATAACTAACATTTAACCCTTAACCCCTATTAAACCAAGTGGGATAGTTAAATTTGACCCTAACTACCCTCTAGAAGCTTATTTGACCCTCCAAAACCTCACCTGAAGTTAACCTACAAGTGTCAACTAATTTTGACCCACTTAAAGGTTTCCTAACCGTGGGGTGAGCATGGGAACTCTACAAATTAACCCTCTAGTTGGTTTCATACTTATCATAGTTAAAATGAAAATTCATGCCAATACATACTACACACATGTGTCAAGTGACACTACACAATTAACACATAAGGCATGTTTAATCACATAATCATAATTTAATATTTAAACACAACTATGCAACATTAAATTTACAAATAAAAAACATGACAATGAGGTTCCTATATCTTTATTAGTAAGAACCTTATCTTTACTGAATTAACATAGATCCATTCTTCTTTCCCCTTTTTTAGAACCATGGTCAAACTCCTACACACTCAATTCAAACATCAATAGTCCAAGAAATAACCATATAAAACATAGCAAGATAAATGATATCAATCAAACACATATTAACTAGGACTTGAAATTTCCAATGATTCATCATAACTTAAACAACATATGTAATTGATCCCAATATGCATAAAGATGAATTCCTGAATCAATATTGCATCATAATAACATCTAATATATCCATCATATTGCATTATCAAATCATAATCCTAATCATAGAAGTCATTTGAAGTAACTCTAATAAACATCAAATAAGCTTATTAACAATGTAATCAAAGATCTAAATAAACATAGCATATGATCTATCAAATCCTCAAACAATACCATATGTCTAATAAGTCTAAGTATCTCAAAATAAAGCATCAACTAAAGAGTCTAGTCAATAAAATCAGTGTTGAGCTATGACGAGATGGGGTAGGCCTCACAAATATCTTATGTGTACTTGCTTCTGCAATGTGATCGTTGATATTGTATTAATATCTTAAGAAAATAATTATTTTACTTTCATAGTGCATCTATTTACAGTAAAAAGTTCTCTTGGGTTCACTAACAGGGCATGGAAATTATTTTACTTTAGTTCATTATTGGAAGTTGCTAAAATTTGATTGGAAAACCTCATTCCATTGAGAAGTTCTTATACAAGAATGAGTCAACTAAAGACTATGCGATCTATATGTTCAGTGATAATGGATTTTATATTTGATTTTAAAAGTTTTTCTATCTTTTGTCTCTTCTCATCTATTATGTCCAGGTTCAAACTAAAATGTCAACGACGGGGGTTATTTATTTATATCCAACACCTTCCTCCATGCACGTAACTTACCTAACCATCCATGGTGTGCAATTCCAGTTCAATGTGATTTACTGCGATCGATATTAACTCTAGTTGGATACCAGTTAACTTGCTCTTTCTAATATTGCATTCACTATAAACTAATTAAAACTCCTCACAGTCTCCATTTATTCGTCTGTTTAAAAATCATGCACTATTGAAGGTTTCAAATTTATGTATTATTGCAGTCATGCAATATCGAAGGTTTCAAATTCATGTAATGTTGCAAGTGTAAGATAAATCAAATACATTGAGAATACAATACAAATAAATGGGCAACGAGTTTGAGTAGCTTTTGATAAAGATAATTGTAGCATTTGATGAAGTGAGCTACAACTACAACTCTATATTTTATTGTTGAGGATAAGGAATGGATCTTTAAATTCTTTTTTAAAATCCTCAATGCACTATTCTTGTTAGATTAGAAGTAATAAATCAATCAAGAGATGTTTGTCAATTTGCATTTCCAATAATGGATGAGTAAAATAAGACAGGATGTTACTTAAATGTTGTTATTTGCGAGAAGATTTAAACCAAGGACTCAAAGAGATCTTGTCTCATCAAATGCAATGATGAAAATATTTTTAGAAAATATATATGTTAAAAAATCTTCCTTGCTACCCATGCATGGTATGTAGAATATTTAGAAAAATAATTCAAAGAACTGCTATTTTGTGAATATAATGTGTACACTATAGATATGTTGAAAACACTTTACAAACTTTCAAGATAATGTGAACAACAAAATGGAAGCCAAATAAAAAAAATAGAAGCCAACTCAAAAATATTTACCAACATACTCCCAGTTCATTAAAAAATGAGAAGTCTAAAAAGAGGGTATGAGCATTCACTAAAGTACAAAGGAAAAATTATTTTTTTTCAATTTAATTATTACAAATATGGTAAACATGCATGCAAAATGTGGAGTCATACATAAACATCATAGTTAAATTATTTAGCCAAGTGCCTCAAAGGGTTGTCATCTCAAGGGATAGAATGAAATGAAATAGAAATTAGAATGTGTACAAATACCAAAATACATAGAATACAAAAATTGTATGGAAGAATTTAATATATTGGAATAATAAGAAAACTATCAAAAGGAAGAAAATAAAATATATAGAAATTGATTAATTGATTCAACAATAGACACAAATTAATATTTTATTGATATAAAAGATTACACAAACTACTTAAAAAATCAACAAATAAGTATTTTATTGATATAAAAGATTACACAAACTACTTAAAAAATCAACAATCAGTTGATGATAGAAAAGAGATGAATAATCTTTTATAATAATGAGAAGTCTTCCATGATTCAAAAGAGAAGTTAAACTCTCTTTTAGAATCAAACGAATTTAAAAACAAACCACACATTTTGAATCACATGAATTTAGAATCAAACAATCAAACCACACATTTGGAATCACACAAATTTAGAATCAAACCTCACATTTTAAACACTCCAGTGGCATGCAAAAGACAATTGGAATCACACTAATTTAGACAAACCAGTAGGTTTAGCCATCATATACTTACCCTGAAGCTATGTTTCAACGTAGTAAAGACACTGAAAGAAATAAAATATGTAATTTCTTAGTCAAAAAATATAATGCATGAATAATAGGATAGATTTGAGAAAATATGGTCAGAAATAGTTATGAAACCAATCTCCATACCTAGTTCGTAACGATTATGAGACCAATTTTTGAAAGAGAGTCAGAAATGGTTATGAAACCATTTTTTACTAGTTGAAAGGGAAATAGATTTGTTCGTACAGGTGCATCCCTAGAGAAAGGCACATGTAATAAAAAAGAACATATAATAGAATATATGATAGGATGTGTGTTACTGAGAAAAGTGTGATAAATTATTATAAATATAGACTATTGTAACTATTGTGATGCTCCTAAAGAGGAGGAGATTGAAAGGTATAGTCGAGATATTTTGAAGGCATTGTTGGGTATGTATGTTAAATATGGAAATATTAACACTACCTTGACAATGGTGTGTTCCAAGTGTGGTATTCCCTAATCTGATCCTGAATGTATTGCTTGTTATTGTACTTAATATTATGAGGATTTATCAATTGAGACGATAATGACAAATCCCGAATTGTTTTGCTGAAAAAAAGATAAGAAGGAATTAACAAATATTTTAGAAGACATGAGGAGGTTCCATATGCCTTTCAATAATTCATTGGAATATTGATACACACAAAAAATGATGAATGTGGAGTTGGAGTACCCCTCATGGATGTGTTTAGACTACATGAGTTTCTTGAAAAATTACTGTCCTTCATCCTTAATGGACAATATGGTACACCTCAGACATCGTGATGAAGAATATGATTGTAGTTTCTTTAAGTCTCTATTTGCAAAGTTTATAGACCAGGTGGCAGAATGGATGTCGAGTGTGTTGTCCCCTGATTAATTTTATCCAAGGCAAATAAGATATTATATTCGTATGGTTACTTTTCATTTTGGACGAGCATTTTTGGGGCTAAATATTGAAGAAATGCACTTGTGTGGAGAGAGAAGTATGGTGGAACTCATTCAACAAATCTGTGAATTATCAAGGGCCATGGATAACCCTATTATGCATTATGATGACAAAGTATTGAGAGAAAAGGAATCAGATGTCCCTAAAAAAGGGGTAGAGTTAGAGATGGAGGGAGAGGGGTTTCTAGAAGTGAGTGTGTCATCTATCATTGAGAACAAACAAGAAGAAATGAAGGAAAATCAAAGGGGAAGGATATAGTGATTGAAATACCTTTTAAACAAAAAAATCCCAAAATTATAACATTGCAAGACAATGAGGAAGAGATTGAAACAATTGAGCCGAGAATAATTTCTCAAACTCTTTAAAAACTGATAAAAGATATACCCAAACTGAGAATGGGGAGGAAATTGAACAGTAGGAAAATGGCAACAGATAGTTTTCTACCAGATCACTCATCCATTAGAACATAAGTTTTTTGATATAGGGGAGGAAAGCCCTCCCCTGAAGAATAATGAAGCTAACAACTTGGAATGTTAGGGGCCTCAATGCCCCCAACAAGAGGTATCTTGTTAGAAACACTAAGAGGGGGGGTGAATCAGTGTTTGTCTATTTATTATATTTCAGCAACTTTAAACATAAATCAAATATATATCAATTGAAGCTTAACACAAGAACACATAACACATGATATGATTATGGGGAAACCTTGATCAGAGGAAAACCCTAGTGGTAATTAGTACCCACAAATATTGCACTAGTATAATGAACCTGTTAAAGTTCCTTTGCCCTGTTAGGAGTAGTATTTACAATGAAAGTAAAATTACCCTATTAGGAGTCTTTACAATTACCCTGTTAGAGGTGAGGAATCACTGTCCAAGAGCTCACTGCTCAATAAGATGAAGGCTACAACCTCCTTGATAATAGATATACACTATATCCAAAAGTGAACTATTACATGTGACACAATTGTCTGATCAATTCCGGTTATGTGTTGATGCTCTTATTCTCTTTAAAGAGATTTATCACATTCTGAAATCTTATAATGTTCTTTTATATCTCTTCTCTGCATATTTCTTTGACACATACTAATACAAAATTGTATGTTATATATATGTTCATGCCTGAATACACGCGATTAGAAACAATACCTTAGTCGGCCCAAAAACAATATACACAACACTTCCAAACTAATTGGCTTAAAGGTGATTATAGGAGTGATTGAGACATGATTAAAAACATATTATAATAGGCACATAGCCTTTAAAAAACAAAATTTTATATGCTGATCCAAAACTGAGGTCGGCTCTGTACTCTATTTCCTGAACTGCTTGAGGTACTTCAACTTGCTGTAATGTATTCGTATTGTCTTATCTGATCATGCGTGTCTAGGGTAATCTAAAAAACATATCATAGAGCTTTAGTCTAAAGGTTCTTAGTCTGAATTGGTCGTACGCACATGTGCTGGTGCTCTGATCATCTGTATATCTTTGTTCTATCCTGTCTTCTATACTTAGTCAATTTTCACTTCAAAGTTTGCTGTCAAAACTTCATATGAATTTGTTGCCATAATGACAACACATAATAACTCATATTCTCCTTGGGATTCAACTTTCCAACAATCTCCCCCTTTTTCATTAATGGCAACAAAGGAATGTGGCCAAGTTACTCAAAATTGACTAACACCAGAAATTGTATATCATCTTCTTTAACATATACTATATCATATTTCTTTACATATATATACACTACTCCCCATACATACATTACTCCCCCTTTGAAATTAATGAAAAAGGTGTCAAAATTGTAAGGCCTTTAGTACTTACTCTGAATGTACATCTGGATAAGCAATCTGTAGATTTTTGATCTCTTGCTGCCAGAATGCCTTCATTGCATCTACAGTCTGAAGATGGGCACATAGAGAATATGTGAGTTTCTCCATTTTTATCAAATCCATGCAGGGACCTTGATCATAAGTGACAATGGTTGCATCAATATGTTTGATGTTCTCATTCAGAACAGCTAGTGAGGGCGCAAGTGCATTTCTTAGTTTGTTCTACCTTGTCCTTATCTTGTTAATCTCCAACTTGGCTTTTTCAATTTTATCTATCTGCCCTTGATAGATATTGTTGTAGATGTTCATGTCTTGCGTGGATGTTTCAACTTATTTTCTTATACTTCCAACCAAGATATCAGCTTCCTTAATCTTCTTGATGTGCTCTGAGGTGAATTTTACTCTATCCATGTAGTTTGCTATTACTTTTCTTCCTCTAGCTTCTAGTTCTTTCAAGATTGCTTGACCAATCTTCAATGAGTTTAGATCTAAAGAGAAATTCTTTGTCAATTCGTCTAATCTTTCCTTCTTGTAATCATCTTCTGCAATTTTAGTAGCTGTGTCTACTAAAATTGTGAAATGTGATTTGAAGCTTGTCAAGATACTGTCAACATCATCAACTGACTGAATCTTAGCCATTTTCTTATCTGCAGGCACTAGATCATTTAGAATGTTTACTGTTTCTAGAAAGAGAGGGTTTCTCATAACCTATTTTTCTTTGTCTTTCTTTGTGGCTAGCACACTGATCTTAATTAAATCTTCTTCTCCTCATGCATCGAATCTTGCTAAATCAGGGGTTAAACTTGACAACAATGAAGTTACTGGTTTGCGAGGAGTGAATTTAGTATTTTGATTAACATCCATGCATTTATTTTTCACTGGGATCTCCATAGAGGGTAGTTCATCCTTATTCCCTTCATCTTGACCTGTGGTTTCTTCTGTAGGAACTTTTGTTCTTGCTGCAAAGAAGTGTCATCAGTGCATACCTTCTCAATTTCTTCAGTATTCACAAAGGCTTCTTTAAAATTGTCCAAGTCATTATCTGAAGCTGTCATTGATATCTCAACATCATTTATTGTAATTGTTTCATCTGAATCTTTTATTGTTACTGAGGGAGATGGAGCTTTAGGCACAGAATCATGTGGACTTGTCATAGGCACATTTGATATCACTGGTCCTTTATCTTGTTTAGGAGGGACTGGAGTCACTTTAACTATAGGTGCCATTAATGGATACATGTGTCTATCCATAAACACTTGTGCAAATGCTTTTTTAGTCTCTTTCCCAACTAACTCATGCTCTTTGTTCATTATATGAAGAGTTCTTGTTTTCGTTCTGTGATGAGGTTTTACTAAATCCAATAGAATGGCTTTCTCATCATCTGAGCAAACAGGGAGAAGATTGTCTAATGTTTCTTCTCTTATCCTCATATCCTCTTCAATTGCTTGCCTTTTTAATACATCAAGTCTGTTCCATACTTTGTCTAGTAAGACTGTTTTAAGTTTCAGGACTGACCTTTTAAACTTGATCATGTGTGTGATAATCATAGTATGTATTTCTAATTTATCTATTTCCTGATACTTGTCATAGACCTTTCCAATTGAGTCTAGTCTTCCTTCATTAAAAATTATGTTCTTTAAAACACTTAGACTAGGTCTGAATCCTACCTCAGGAGGGAATTGAGTGTTATTTACCTTGCTCCTTGTGGTCCTTGAGGATGGGTGACTTGTAGGAACTTGCTTCTTCCTTCTAGTTATCTTACTGGTACATAAGGTGGAGAGGATTCTATATCAACGGTAGTTGATGGTGCAGATGTACCTTCATTAGATTTCTTCTTCTTCTTCTTAGGCATATCATCAAAATTTTCCATTTTCACTTTTGTAGGAGATTTCTCAAGTTCTTTAGCAATCTTAGCTTCCCTGGCTCTATCTAGGTCTTCTTGTGTAACCCCATGAACTTTTAGGATATTATAAGTAATCATTGATGCCTTCATTTTGTTGTTTTCACTGTACAAGATAGAATCAACTTGATTTGTCTTTTCTTTGTAAGTACCCCATCTAGGTTCATTGGGATCCTTGGGCGTAGATAGGAGAACTTGTGCATAACTATCCAAAACATGTTCTTCGACTTCATAGCCAAGTGGATGAATCCATTTTGTCCTTGGTTCAAATACCTCCATGCCAGTATAGTCAATTTCCACCATGAAGCATATGGTGTATTTGTATTTATCAACTATCTTCTTTGGTATCCTGAATGTCTTCTGCATGTTAATCCTAAATGTTTTGATATCCATGTCCATAGAATCTTTTGCACTACTCTCTGATGTAGCTTTTAATGAAATTTGTGACATAGTGGGTTTACTCCTATCTAGGTAAAGATTGGCAACTTTACCAACAATGTGGAAGTAGAGATAGATGATCAAAGAGCCAAATCTGAATATTTTTCTCTTTTCATGCTTTACAGCTCTAATGTTGTCAATCAGCTATGCGCGCAATATTTCACATAGATTGTACTGTGTATTATCCTTCACCATTTTTATTGCTGCTATAACAGTTGCTGCAGATACACTATTCAGTCTGATTGTGTGCTGGAACTTATAACCTAGGATCATAGTGACTAATTTGATGTCATCTGCCTCAATGGGATCAACAGTCATTCCACACCTATCACTTCTGGATAAGCATACTTGTTCCACCTGCTTCTTAACATCCTTACCAGTGGGAAGAACTGGTCCAGTCTTAGGAAGTCCAGTCATGTCATGAATTAAGTCTGAGGTTATGTGCACAAGAACTTCACCAATCCAATAAAGGTCATCATGTATCCTGCTCAATAGGATTTTAACCCATTCTGGCTCATAGAACTTGTGTGCATTAGAATGCTCAAAGATAGGGTTATCAGTGAGATGTGTGTATTCATACTTGAATGAATAGTCTAGTTTCATCATTGAAGCCATAAGAGTTGCTATATTGTTATCTCCAATTGTTTCCTTGATGCAATATATATATGCGTGAATGTCTTCTACATGTACGACTCCTAGAGAAGTCTTAGAAAATGCCCCTTCTACATCATCTAGAATAGACTTGAATGGATGCTTCTTAAAGACAAATCTCTTCCTTCCATCAATGTTAAAGACTACAAGGGTTTCCATACTCACTTGTTGATCAATTAAATAGGGTTCCACCACAATTCTAAAATGACATGACTGTTAGGGTTCTGTTCCAACTTCAATCCATTCACTTGACCAACAAATCTATTATCCTTTAGTGCTTCGATACTCAATGCTCCTGTTCTCTCCAAATTTTATGATCTCAAATGAAAATGTGAAGATAATCGATTGTTTACCGACTTATATAAAGATTACTGCATTTAATGCTTGCTACTGTATGCGGTTTCCATTGAGATTTTGAAACTTAGTTCTTGTTGAAGTACTAGTTAGGCGTGCATGCATACTTCCTCAATTTGTGATCACAGACATAAATCCATAGGCACATACTCAGAGGTGAGTATACCAGCCGCGTAGGGTTTTAGAGCTAGAATAGCTCCCCCTAAGACCATGACGGTCATCTAACCAGAAGTAGAAGGTGCGTCCACTGTGGATGCATCTACTACCTTCTTCTCATCATTATCCTTCTTTACTTTTGTGTGTGTGTAAATGGGTACCTATTGAAAATAACACAAACACTCAATAGGTCATTGCATTAGTTCAAATGGTTAGTTAAAACATTAAAAACCACTAATATCGGCCTATTGCCTTCTAACTAGAAAGAGTGTAATTAGTTGCATATTTAGCCCTTAGAATATGCTTCAAATCAGTGACCAATACTATTCTAGCATGAAGGATTTGATTCAA
>MU224993.1:1355636-1399510 GCA_018584345.1 Thuja plicata
ACACCATTTTATTTACGAAAAGCCCTAAATTGCAAACAAGATGGCATCGACTTCTAGAGTAGTTGCATTCTAACAAGTGCATCACATCTAAAATCCTTTTGTAGAAGGTGGACTTAACCATTCTTTACAAATCTCTTAACAGAGTACACACTTAACAGTGTTGCTAAAGATTCAAACAAAGTAGATATTAACAGGTCTCCACTGTAATACTCCTAACAGGGTAGGTCATCAGAAGTGACCAATTGTAAGCCTTAACGGGCCCCTTCTTATCTGCAGATAGTGAAGTCTTGTGGGTAAAAATCCCCACCATATTTTTTACTTCCTAACATGAGTTTTCTGCGATATCATATCTTGTGTTATGTGTTATCTATTTTCATGAATGTTTCTTTTATGGTTACATACTAAAGAACTTATGATATGATTGCATATACATAAAGAAAGATGAAAAATTAGATAAGATAATTTACAAACTGATGATTAAGGGTTAATGGGCTAACCAAGAAAAGTTTTAGAGGTACTGATTCACCCCTCCCCTCTCATTACATCATTCCAATATAATTCCAACAATTGGTATTAGAGCAGAACATCGATGCAATACAAGCTATGGAAGAACAAGCAGAAAAGAAGTACCAATACAAGTTAATTGATAAAATCAGCCAAGAAGTGGCATTGAACAAGGTAAAGCTCTCTGAACTCACTAAACAATTAGAGTCATTGATTACTGAAGCAATCACCTTAGTTCAAAAGATGTGCACACTTGAGAATTTTACAAAAGAAAATAGTGACAAATTAGCAAAAATAGATTCTAATGTCACAGCAAGTGCACAGAGCCTAACCTCACATGCAGACAGTATAAAGGCACATCATGACAAGGTCATAGAGGCTAACAGGAAAAGGCAAGAAATATGGGATGCTAAATCTTAACTAAGAGGTGAGATTACAGAACTGCAGGCACACATTCTTCCAAATCTAACAATTCTACAGCAGCATATTTCTGATGCAAGAAATCTTATTGCAACCCCCGAGATGTCTGTAGTAGACAACATCTATGATATACATGTAAAGATATCACTGGAGCACATGGATCTTGAAATGCTAAAGGAGAAACGGGAAAAGATGATGGAAGAGATCAAGTCCTCTCATTCCCACCTTTTTGACAAGATGTAAGTACCTTTTCCTTTAGAATCAAAAAAGGAGGAAATGAAATGTATATTGTATGTATAGAAGGAACAGATATATAAAGATAGTTATGTACAATATATATCAAAAAAAAGGGAAAATAAAAGTATATAAGGATATGTATATATACTTACACTTATCAGCATATACATAGGGGGAGTCATTCAAATGACTAAAGAAGGAGTGTACACAGGTGTACATACTAGTACACTCAGTATGTTGCACATATCATGTTTTTGATACTAATGTCAAAGGGGGAGATTGATGACATTAATTTTGCCATTAGTACACTTAGTGAAAAACATTGACAGAGATCACTGGTGGACTACAAGCATTACCGGCAGACTACAAGCATTACTGGCGAATAGCGAGCATACCCGACAGAACACAAGGGTCACAAGAAAAATGCTAAGTATGGAATTGACCAATGAACACTGACAAGTGTTGCACCGATGAAGTGAATAGGACATCACTGACGGGTCAATAACATAACATTGAGAACATTACCGATGACACAGTTTTGAGAACAAAACTGACAGAATAGAAAAGGCATACCCAACGACCAGTTCAAGAAAGGAACACCGACGACCAAGAAAACTGACCGTCAGAACCAACAGTCAGTTAGAGAACCCGCAAAAAGTGGATCTGAGTTTTACACGACGGATAAAGCAATGTAATTCTATTTATAGAGTTTTAATTTGTTTTAAATCATAACTTGAGGGTCAAGCAAGCTTTATGTAAATGTTTTAAAGCATCCTAACAGATCTAAAACATATCTAACTAAAGATCAAGGTCAAGTTGTAAACCTTGGATCTAGAGTTAACTTGCGAAGCATGAATCAAGAATTGAGCCAAAAACTAGTATAAATAGATGTTCAAATCAATTGTGAGATAATGAATTCATTGTATTTGATAGCCACGATGAGCATCTAAGGAGCAGAAGGCAGAATTCATGCAAATTTTAGAAACAGATCACATCAGTTGTCAAGAACACACAGAGGCTACCGACGAGCAGATAAAGGTATTATTCAATCATGAAAGGATGATTACTTATATGTATGAAGCTTAATAGGATCTGTTATCAGCAATTAAAGATTGCATACATCAACATATCAAAGACTTTGTAGTTGCATTCTAACAAGTACATCACATCTAAAATCCTTTTGTAGAAGGTGGACCTAACCGTTCTTTACAAATCTCTTAACAGAGTGCATACTTAACAATGTTGCTAAAGCTTCAAATGAAGTAGATCTTAACAGGTCTCCACTGTAATACTCCTAACAAGTTAGGTCATCAGAAGTGACCAATTGTAAGCCTTAATCGACCCTTTCTTATCTGTAGATAGTGAAGTCTTGTGGGTAACAATCCCCACCACAGTTTTTTACTTCCTAATAGGAATTTTCTACGATATCATATCTTGTGTTATGTGTTATCTATTTTCATGAATGTTTCTTTTATAGTTACATACTAAAGAACTTATGATATGAGTGCATATACATAAAGAAACATGAACAGTTAGATAAAATAATTTACAAACTGATAATTAAGGGTTAATGGGCTAACCAAAAAAAGTTTTAGAGGTACTGATTCACCCCTCCCCTCTCAGTACATCATTCTAATATAATTCCAACAAAACCATCAAGCTCATCATATTCTTGGTCGGTAAGTGTATATGCAATCTCAATCATGACTTGTGTGTGTTCACATTCTGTCTTTGATCACTGATACTCAAAGGTGCAGTAGTCAGTGCTACATATTCATTTTCAAGATAGTAAAGTGCATATTATCCTACTCCAGACACATGCAACCTCATTCTACTTTTTCATGTAGAAAAATGATCCCTATTCAGCTTTGGTGCTTTCCTTTTATACATCTTTATATCTTAACTCAATTCCTTTAAACTTATCACTTCAGAGTAACAAGGCTCTGATACCAATTGTTGGTCCCACTAAGAAGGGGGGGTGAATCATACAAATCAAAACTTAAACTCTTAAAAATGAAATCACTGATTCACTCAATAAGTACTGAATAAAGTAAATAACCAATTCACCAAATAACATAAGTAGTAATCAATCATTCAAACTTAGAAACATCATATTAACTCATTAACACATGATATAACTCATTAACACCAGATTTAACAAGGAAACCCAATTTAGGAAAAACCTCCATGGGAATTGTAACCCATAATAAAAATGTACCCTTCTGAAGTACGCTCAGTTAAGAACTTATCTTGTTAAAGATTATAAACACATTTGCTAAATGTGACCCTGTTAGGGGATTTACCTCAGATCTATTATGATCTTCACCCTGTTAGGAGTGGCCTTGTTAGTGATCTTCAAACACTCTTTTGGAATGTCACCTAAGTCTAGGTTTTACAATTAGGAAGGTTAAATCCACTCAATTAAGAGATTTATCTGTTAAAAACATTAATAAGAAACAATAAACTTTGATCTGTAAAAATTAGCAACTCACTATGCTTGGATCGTATCCTTTATGATTTATTGAATACTAGAATCACATAATCCATTGAGCTCTTTCTCAGACTGTAAATTCTTTGATCTGTCTTTCTCTATTCTGCTCGATAAATGTTTTTCTTCAGCTTCTTTCCTTCTCTTTTCAATTCACCAACAACCTTACACTCCATGTAATTCTCATTCCTTATATAGACATAATTTTGCCTCGTAATCTCCTTAATTTGATTTTCCTTCCTTTACTCTCAGTCATTCAATCATCTTCTTCATATTTCTCAACTCGATAAACCAAATCCCTTTTACCTTGAAACTTGTAACTTTTCTTGGAAATCTCACTTTTATGTTTAACTTCTTGATCTTCACCTTATATCTTCACATTTAATTTTTATGTTTGTAGAATTTGTAATAAACTTAATTTAATTCATTTCCACATCCATATCATCATTACTTCACATTAAATCATCATTTAATATCTGTATACTATACTCAGTAAAAATTTCTTTGCAACTCAGTAACTAACTTCATCACTGCTCAGTGTCTAACTCACTCTCGGTGCTTGGTGTTTGGTAACTGTAACCGACTCACATATCATTCTATCGACTGACTTAGTCTAGCTCAAAAATTATCTCTTTCAATCATAACTTAATTCATTGCAATTCCTGACTTGATCAATCAAATGTACCGATTTGATAACATCAAATATATATAGTAGAAAAAAACTAAAACATCATTACTTCATCATTGTATGATCTGTATTTGTCACCCATTTAAATATTAGAATAACTAAGAGGGGGGTGAATCAATGGCCTCAAATGAAATAATCCAATAAGTCAACCCAAAACTTTATACCACAAATATAAAACCTCTAGTTATCTTCAGTCCTACAAGATGTATGCCTTGTGTGAATCTAACATGTATATGTTGCTCAGTGTTTGTTATTTATATCATTTTCTTAAGCTTTACCGAATAACAGCCTATCTTTTCTTAAACTTTACCAAAATACAGTAAATAACTTAGTGTTTACCGATCAATCCTGTTTTAGTAATGTGTAAAGAAAAACATCAAAGCAATTAACCATATACACATTTGACACATGGATTTTTAACGTGGAAACCCTATAAGGGGAAAAGCCACTTGGGACCGGTAACCCAAAATTTTCACTCTTCTGAAGTGAGCTCAGTGAAGAGCCAACCCTATTAAAGGTGACAAACACACTGTTAAGTACGACCTTGTTAGAGGATTTAATATTAATAGTTTGTCACTTGATATCTGGCATTCACTATGCTATCTTCATGAGAAATTTTTTTATACTCCTTGGGATGTATCTCAAAATATAAAGGATGGTTAAATCCTACTCTATTAAGATATTTTTTGAATCAATGGTTAAACTGAAACACTAAATAATCTGTTCATAAATACAACTTAATCTTGCAGATGTTCAGATCTATTGTAAACTCATAATACCTTTCTGATCAATGTTCTCTTCAATTCCTTTGCTCCACTTCTTTCTGTTCAATGAATGATGTTGCTTCTCTGTTGCTCGGTGTCTATAGATTTCATAGCTCTGTTCTTCATCTTGTATGATCAGATCTGTATGAAGACTTCTTTCTTCATCAAAATTCTCTTCAACATTCCTCATTTTCATAATGAATTAGCTTGTCTCTTTTATAGACATGATTTCACCATTTCTAAGTCCTTGTCTTTCTTGTTCTTGACGTGATCCACAAATCTCATCATTCTTGCTTTAAAGCTTGCTTTAGTTTTATCCTGTAGATTTCTTCTTGACAACTAGAATAAAACTAGCTTTAAATCTTTAGCTTATCTTTAGCTTTTAACTAGTCAAAGAAAACAAAGTAATCAAATAGTTAACTCTATAATTATCTCATGTTAGCTAAGTCTTTTGTCATTTCTGAACTTCTATTCTGATCGGTGTTTAACTCCTTGTTTGTTTGTTCTTGACTTCAGTTGTCCTTGAGCATCTCTGTCCGTCGGGGTTGTCTATCCATCAGGAAACATTGTGACCTTTAGTTCTGCTCGGGTATCACTTTGGTTTTGCTTGGTAATTCTTTCTCGGGTATCTTGCTTGGTTTACACTGTGACTCTTCTCGGGGTTCTCTATCCGTCGATGTTTGTTGTCACTTGGTGTATACTAAACTTTTATGCATTACTGATAACATAACCTTTATCTCTTTGGTTCTTTGAAGTCTTTGACAATATGTATATGTCCAATCAGATTATATCAAGTTGACATCAATGAAAATACAATACATTAACTGATTTAATGTCTTGCATTAAGTTTCCGCAACTCGGTGATCATCAACTTAACATCTTCAAACATTCAATCAGTTATAGTTCATCAATCTCTCCCTTTGGCATTGATGGCAACATACTACATTACTAATAATACAATATGAAATATATCAGTTGTAGTTCATCAATCTCTACCAAACTTATTATCTTATAACTAATACAAATGTCTGACTCTCGGTAAGCTCTTCTAGCTTAGATTTTATTCTTGCAGAGTACCTTCTTCATTCTTCATTCCCTTCACTGGATAGATGTAGCAACTTTTGATTCTATCTCTCCCTTTTTTGTAGAATCTCTTCTCCCTTTTCTGGATAGATATGCAGTGTTAACTTTTCCAATTATCTCTATTAGATGGATGTTTCTTTGAATCTTTCTCTGATGTTTTCTCGCCCTTTGAATGTTCCTCTCCTTGATGGATAATTACGATAAATATTTCATATCTCTTTTCCCTTTGACAAAAATATTCATTAAGTACATCTTTCCCTTTGAATACTTTTAATAGATATTTCATATGGATATAATCTCTCCCTTTGATAGCAATGCCAAACTATATCTCTTTTCTATAATATATTCCTTGAATTTCCTCTCCATCAATAATACAATAAATTTGGTGTTCGGTGTAGATAAGTACCTTTCTATGTACTGATATATCTTTGTAGTCCATTTTCAGCTTGCATCAACCTGATTGATCTTCTGATTATGTGTAGGCTGATGCAACCTCCTAGTCAGCTTAGTGACCAATAGACAAGGGTCAGACCCCTAGTCTTTTCCTCAGGTACTCAAATGTATCTTTAGGCATTGGCTTTGTGAATATGTGTGCTAATTATTCCTTGGATTGAACATATTCTAGTATCATCTCTTTCTCTTGAACTTGTTATCTTAAGTAATGATACTTGATAGCAATGTGCTTTGTCTTAGCATGCATGACAGGGTTCTTTGAAATGTTGATAGCACTTGTGTTATAACAATAGATAATTACTGGCTCAATAATTTTCATATTCATACCTACCAGTAATTGCTTGATCCATGCAATGTTAGAGCAATTTGCAGAAGTAGCCACATATTCTGCTTCTGTAGTAGATTGTGAAATGCATCCTTGCTTCTTACTTATCCATGTGACAAGTTTGTCACCCGTGAATAATGCTCCTCATGTTGTTCTCTTTCTATCATCTAAGTTTCTAGCCCAATCAACATCTGTATAGACTTGAAGCTCAAATTTTCCTTCTTTTTAATACCACAATCCATAGTATGTGGTATTCTTTAGATATCGTAGAATACTATTGACAGTAGTCATGTGTGATTCCTTTGGATTACCAGAGAATCTTGCAACTATTCCAACTGCATGTGTTATATCTGGTCTAGTATGTACAACATACATGAGTTTTCCAATAATAGACCTATTTAGGGTCTAATTTACCTCAGTTGACTTGTCTTCCTTTGTTATCTTGCATCCATTTTCCATAGGTGTTCCAACTGGCTTGGAGTCTTCCATTTTGAATATCTTGAGAACTTCCTTGGTGTATTTGGATTGTGTGATGTATATGTCTGCATCCTGTTGAAGAATCTATAGACCAAGAAAGAACTTGATCTCCCCAAACATTGACATCTCAAACTCTTTTCTCATTTCATTAGAAAATGATTTTCATAACATATCATTGCCTCCAAATATGATATCATCAACAAATATTTCAGCAATCTGAATGTTATCATCAATATCTTCTTTTAAATACAGATTATTATTTTCACTTGTTCTAACAAATCCAATACTTATGAGATAGGAGTGAAGTCTTTTGTACTATTCTCTTGGTGCTTGTTTCAATCCATACAAGGCATTGTGTAGTCTAAAAACCATGTTCCTCTTGTCAAGATCAACAAACCCTTCGGGTTGTTCAATGTATACCTCTTCCTCTAGTATTCTATTTAGGAATGTAGATTTAACATTCATTTGGTATACCTTGAATCCTTTGAATGCAGCATAAGAAAGTAGAATTCTGACTCCTAGTCTAGAAATGGGTGCAAAGGTTTCTCCATAGTCAATACCTTCTTTTTGTGTATACCCCTTGCACACTAATCTTGTTTTGTTTCTTGTGACTTCTCCATTCTCATTCAGCTTGTTTCTGAATATCCATTTTGTACCAACAATATTATTTTCATCCGGTCTAGGTACTAATGTCCATGTATTTTTCTTCTCAATCTACTCAATCTCTTCATTCATAGTACTAACCCACTCTATATTCTGAAGTGCAGTATTGACAGATTTAGGCTCAAAATCACAAATTAAACATCTAGTGTTCAGTGACTTACTTCTTGTTCTCATTCCAGCCTTTTTGTCTCCTATGATCTAGTTTTGTGGATGGTGTCTTCTGACATACTTGGAAAGTACCAGTTCAATTCCTTTTTCATCATTCTGATCATCATCTTGACCTTCATTTTCATCTCCATTGCTCGGTACATCATTTTGAGCAATTTCCTAATTTTTGGTGTTTGCAGCATGATGCTCGGGTGCAATGTTCTGTCGCTCGGGAGCGATACACTGTTGCTCGGGCAGAGTGTCAAGTTCTTCACTATAGACAAACCTATTGTAGTCTTCTAGTTCTTTTCTACTTTTCTTATCATTTTTCTCAGCAAATTCATCCACTTTGACATTTCTACTTTCAATGATTTTTTTAGAGGATTTGTTAAGACATTTATAAGCCTTGCTTTTGGTAGAATACCCTAGAAATATTCCTTCATCATCTTTGGAGTCAAGCTTTCCATTTCTATCTTCTTTTAAAATATAACATTGACTTCCAAAAATTCAAAAGTAACTTACATTTGGTGTATTTCCATACCATAGCTCATAAGGTGTCTTTTTGTTGTCTTTCTTCAATTGAACTATGTTCAATGTGTAAATAGCAGTACTGACAGCTTCCCTCCAGAATGTTTGAGTGATGCCTTTCATAATCATCAGTGTTCTGGAACAATAAACAATGGATTTGTTCCTTCTTTCAGCAATCCCATTTTTTTGTGGTGTTCTCGGTGCAGAAACCTGTCTTTGAATTCCATGCTCATTACAAAAGTTAGTGCATTCATCAGAATTAAATTCTCCTCCTCTATCCGATCTTAAGCATTTCAGTTCCTTACCACTTTTTTTTTCTACAATAGCTTTATACCATTTAAACATCTTGAATGCTTTTGATTTTTTTTTTAATAACATAACAGTCATCATTCTAGAATAATCATCTACAAATAGCATGAAGTATTTATCACCATAATAGCTCTTTGTTCTCATTGGTCCACATAGGTCAGTATGAACTAGTTCTAGAATAGAATTAGATGTGTAGGTTTTTATTTTGAAAGTATACTTTATCATTTTACATTTTTGACAATTCTTACACATGACATGGTCGGGCTTTGATATGCTCAATAAGCCTCTTACTTTTCTTTAATTGCTTATCCTAACCATGTTGTTAAAATTCACATGACATAACCTTTTATGCCACAACCATATTGTATAGTCGGAAAATGGAGGCACTTCCATTGTATATTAGTTTAGCCTTCTGAGTAAGTGGTTTGGGGTCATGTCAAGAACCTTGAATGGGTCTCTGACTTGGATCTAGCTTTTTCCCCTATTCTACCCCATTTCCTACTTTTTCCAGCCTATTTCTAGCACCCTGATCTGCAGATTTGAAGTTCTTGACTTTAGGTTCAAGGTCAACCTCGACCCTGACCTAATTCAAGGTTGACCTTGACCTTGACCTAGGTCACAATCGACCTTTTCAAGGCTCGAGATTCAAATTTTATAATTCTAGGCTTTTTGGATGTTGGTCTTGTTTCTAGATGTTGGTCTTTGGAAAAAGTTAATTCCCGCTTTCGGGGTGGTTGTTTTGGTCTTCGAAACAATAAATATTAAATTCTATTTAATATAGGTCCTCTTCTAGGGGAATTGGTCTAATTGGAATTTAATTCTCCTATGTCAGCCTCTCTAGAGGATTGTGCCCTAGTTTCATATAAAAGGAAGCTTTCTCCTCTCATTTTCTCTAACCATCATCAAGCATAATCACAAGTGCTCAAGAATTGAAGAGCCAAGCTAAGGAGAAATATTTGAAGCAAGCATCTACTCTCAATAATTCAAGCATTAAAGTATCCAATTCATCGAGGAGATCCATTGGTAGCCATTGAAGGATTCAAAGCTCTATGGAGCTCTCTTGTTGAAGACTTCTCCATCCACATCCATGCAAGCCTCTTCCTATTCCAACATTCATTCAAGATTGGTGTTGAAGATCTAAAAGAAATTGATTTGAGATATCCTACATTCTATATTCTACAATCCATTTGGTGCATACGTACTTGTGGATTCATGAATTCAAATCCGCCACAAGGACTTCTACAAGCAAGGTGAATTTGTTCATTTACTTTGTTTTACTTATGCAATTTATATTATACTTTGAGGTTAATTCCAAAACTGGAGTTTGACCAAGGCAAACCCCTCCCCCCCCCCAACAAATAAACCATTTTTCCTTGTAGGTACAGGTTTGAGACAGTGAATTAAAGTGCAAATCTGGATACCCTTTTCAGAAAACTTTCAGGATCTGCGAACAAATTTTCCGTCGGAACTGTGCAGGTCAAGGTCAATATTTTAGGGTCAAGGGTGACATTGTAGGGTCAAGGTCGACATTTTGTTCAGGGTTAGAATTGGAGGTTGATTCTTCCCTAGGTTGGAATACGAGGTCAATTATGCCCTAGGTCAGAATCAGAAATTTTGGGTCAAAGTCGACATTGACTTGAGGGTACAAATTGGAACTGTGTCAGAATGGAAAACAATTTCTGGGTTTTGTAGATCTCACATTTTCGGTTCAAGTACACAAAAATAAATAGTTTCTAGGACTATCTGATAGGGTTTTTAGCAGGTTCCTTTTCAGAGGTAAGTATTTTATTCCATTTTTCTTTGCAATGATTTCCAGATTTACACCCCATATCTATTACAATTAAATGTAAGGTGGATAATATGTGCATAGGGAAGCTTTTATGAGCAAATCTCTATTGCTCTAAATCCTATGCATATTTTCTTCTTTACATTTTGGTGAACCTGCGATAGACAACTCTTTCTTTTTGGTGTTATATTTGCATATTATGTTAGATCTTACATGCATTTCAAAGTAGATTTATTTTATGCTCTTGCATTTATATGTCAAAAATATATAAAAATCACAAAATTTATTTAAAAATACAAAAACATATACATTTTTCATGCTTGTAATGTTACTTTGTGTTCAACATGTATGATTTTTGTTTTGAATACTTTGATGAGGCTTTTGTTGCGAAAGATGATAGATCCCCTAGTGAGGTACATGGAAGTGAGGATGAAAATTGTTTGAATAAGATCGCCATTGATCCTAATCCTATTTTATCCTCCTCTACAACCTCTTCAATTGACCTTTACCATAGAGATGAGTTAAGGATTGATGTTAATTCTTCTCCTAATATATGTCTTTTCTATGAGCCTTCTTTAGAATATAATTTGCCTTCTTTCCCCTTTAGGGATCAAGCTTTAGTGATTTATGGCGCTGTTACAATGTGCTTTATTGATAGGGATGATAATCCCCCTATTTGGGATGAACCTTTGGATTTGGATGTTGATTACTCTCTTCCTCATGAATCCATTATGGATGATCCTCCTATTTGGGATGAACCCTTGGATAAAGACATCAATTTATCCCCTCCTTGTGAAGATCCTTTGATACAAGAGGGTGATTTATTAATGGATGACATATTAATACATGATGGTGACTCTTTTTTCTAAAACACACTCCCCTTATGTAGGCATTTTAGAGAAAGAAGAAGAAATTATAGATGCTTTAGCTCCATTTATGATTCCTTCTAGTGATGAGGCATTAGCAGAGAATGATATGAATTCCCTTCATGCTCTCCCTTTTAGTGATGATCTTATGGAGAATCAAGATCCTACCACGTCTCCTCCTAGGATGTCTTCTTTGCTTCCTTCTTGTGAATCTATTTTTAGTATTGAGAAAACTAACATGGTTTATGCAAAACCCTTGTTGACTATTACAGGTTTTCCTCGCATTACTATCAAGGGTAAACCTAGAGATCCTTTGGATTTCTTTGATAACATGGATTCCGTTTCACATGCTTATCATATAAGGAATAACCCTCAACCTAATCTGGTGGTTCCTACATCTTTACCACCTTCTCAACCCATTCTTCCTCCTCCATCCTATCTTCCTAGCAAGGAGTATGATTTGATAAACCAATTGTGCAATACCCCCGCCAATATTTCTGTATGGGACCTTCTTAAAACTTCACCTACCTACCATGAAGCCTTGCAAAAATCTCTATCAACTCTTTCCACTCCACCTCCTAATCAAGATAACATCAATGTCATCTTACAGTGCATGCATGCTATCCTAGGTCCTCCTAACATTGTATTTACTCAAAAGAGTTTACCTTCTAAAGAAGTACAAAATCAATATGCTGCTCTTATAGTTGTTGTTAGTATCAATAAGAGTACCATTTTTAGGACCTTGATTGATAATCTATCTGGGATTAACATTTGTAGCATGGACATGCTTAAAGTGATTAAAGCGGATCTTTCAACTATTCAACCTAATAATGTTCCTATACGTGGCTTTGATAACATTGATAACAACACTTTGGGCATCATTACCTTACATATCAAAGTAGGTCTGGTCATCTTGAATACTCCTTTTCATGTTATGCCCGGACCTCTTAATTATAACCTCCTTTTAGGTAGACCTTGGTTGCATGCGATGCATGTTGTTCCTTCCACCCTTCACCATAAAGTCAAGTTTATTCACAACAACATGGTGTATACACTTCATGTGGATGATGTGCCAAATCCTTGTTTAAATATTCAAACCCACAATACTCCTATTCCTAATAGTAATCCTTCTTCCTCTAATGCTCTTCCTAGAGATGATTGGGGAACCTTGGATTTTAATCCTACCTTTATTAGAGAGTATAAGGTTTTTTATCTTGATTTTATGAAGCAACAAAGAGAGTTTGAACAACGAGCTTTTGCTTCTACTTCTAATACCCTTCGTAATAACTTTGTCACTACTTCTACCCACTATGAATCTGTCAAACCTACTAATGATAACATAGTGACTACTAAAATTCCATTGACTCCTTCTGATATGGCCTCTCATTATGGTCTTGGTTATCATTTACTAGTTAAACAAGGATTCCATGGTCAAGGATGTGGTAAGCATAAACAGGGAATTCAAATGCCCTTACAGAATGGGGGGCATGAGCATTCTTATGGATTGGGATTTCATCCTCAGCAACACATCAATGTTACCAACATCTCAAATAACACTTCAAAACATGATGACCCTATGAAGGAATTTGACCAAGAAGTTCTTTTGCCTAAACTCCTTCATGCTAAGATGATTACTAGACCTAAACGCAAAAAGAAATGTAGTCCATACTTGATGACTCTTCCTTTTTGTTTGTATCATAGATTTCATGATCACTCTACTAATGAAAGTCATGCTTTACATTATAAGATTAGGCAGCTTATTGATAGTAAATTTATTTATATAGCATGTGGCAATGAGTTGTATTTCAATCCTATTTTCTCTAAATAACACTTATGTTCCTATTATGGAACTCCACATTATGTAAACAATGTTAGCCTAATCTTTGGTGGATCATTGTCTTGCATAGTGTTGTGAGTGATATAATAGGTCCCCTTTCATCCTTGTTCCTACGCTTGGGGGACAAGGATGCCATATCCTTATTTTCTGTCTTTTTGGGATTCTCTTTTCCCTTGGTTAAGCAGTATCTATCTATAATGTGATATCCAACAAACATGAAAATTTTGTTTTGCATTGAGGATCTATGTCCTTGATCATTACCTATTTCGTTGTTTAATATTGGGTTTCCATGGTTGATAAATCTCTCACCTTGGAAACTGAATAGTGTGCTATCCCTCACAAGGGTTAGTTTTTCACTTCTTGCATGATATCTCCTTGCATTCGTCCCTTCCATGGCCTCATAGGAGTTGTGACCTTCTTGGCTTGGACTGGGTGTTGTCTATGGATATTGTCTTGTTGTTGAAGAAGGCTTTATCCTTGTTCTTTTCTTTCCTTAACATGTCAAAATAGTATGTACTTTTCCATCTTAAGGAGGGGGGCATATATACCGCTTGAGGATTCCTTTGTCCCTTTTGATTTCAATAAGATTGTCCTTTCTTCAGGATCTCCTTTACCAAGAGTTTACATCGAGTCCATACTCTTGCTAAAGTCGGGGCTAAATGTATAGTCAGAAAATGGAAGCACTTCCATTGTAGACTGGTTTAGCCTTCCGAGTAAGTGGTTTGGGGTCATGTCAAGCACCTTGAATGGGTCTCTGACTTGGATCTGGCTTTTTCCACTATTCTGCCCTATTTTCTAATTTTTCCAGCCTGTTTCTGGCACCCTGATCTATAGATTTGAATTTCTTGACCTCGACCTTGACCGAGGTCACAATCAACCTTTTCCCAGTCTGGGATTCAAATTTCAAAATTCTAGGGTTTCCCGATGTCGGTCTTTGGAAAAAGTTAATTCCCGCTTTTGGGTCGGCTGTTTTGGTCTTCAGAACAACAAATCTTAAATTATATTTAATATAGGTCCTCTTCTAGGGGCGTGGTTCTTATTGGAATTTAATTCTCGTATGTCATCCTCTCTAGAGGATTGTGCCCTAGTTTCATATAAAAGGAAGCTTTCTCCTCTCATTTTCTCTAACCATCATCAAGCATAATCACAAGCGCTCAAGACTTGAAGAGACAAGCTAAGGAGAAAGATTTGAAGAAAGAATCTACTCTCAATAATTCAAGCATTCAAGCATCCAATTCATCAAGGATATCCATTGGTAGCCATTGAAGGATTCAAAGCTCTATGGAGCTCTCTTGTTGAAGATTTCTCCATCCACATCCATGCAAGCCTCTTCCTATTCCAACATCCATTCAAGATTGGTGTTGAAGATCTACAAGAAATTGATTAGAGATATCCTACATACTACATTCTACATTCTACAATCCATTTGGTGCATACATACTTGTGGATTCACAGATTCAAATCCACCACAAGGACTTTACAAGCAAGGTGAATTTGTTCACTTACTTTGTTTTACTTATGCAATTTCTAATATAATTTGAGGTTAGTTCCAAAACCAGGGTTTGACCAAGGAAAACCCCTCCCCCCCCAAAAACAAACCATTTTTCCCTGTAGGTGTAGGTTCAGGACAACAAATTAAAGTGCAGATCTAGATACCCTTTTCAAAAAAATTTCAGGATCTGGGAATAGATTTTCCGTCGAAGTTGTGCAAGTAAAGGTCGACATTTTGGTGTCAAGGGTGAAATTTCAGGGTCAAGGTCAACATTTTGTTTAGGGTCAGAATTGGATATCGATTCTTCCCTAGGTCAGAATTGGAGATTGATTCTTCCCTAGGTCAGAATTGGAGGTCGATTCTGCCCTAGGTCAGAATCAGAAATTCTAGGTCAAGGTTGACATTGACTTGAGGGTACAAATCGGAACTGTCAAAATGGAAAATGATTTTTGGGTTTTGTAGATCTCATAGTTTTGGTTCAAGTACATTAAAATAAATAGTTTATGAGATTGCCAGATAGGGTTTTCAGCAAGCTCTTTTTCAGAGGTAAGTATTTTATTCCATTTTTCTTTGTAATCATTTCTAGATTTACACCCCATATCAATTACAATTAAATGTATATAGAAAATATGTGCATAGGGACACTTTTATGAGAAAACCAACATTTTCTAAACCCTATCCATATTTTCTTCTTTACACATATGTCTTCATTTTTAGCCATTAAAAAAGTGGTATTAATATCATCAAGATAGAATAGGTTACCTTTTGTCTGTTCACCAGTTCTGATCAACCTTCTTGATTCATTAAAGATCTTTGCCTTTTTGTTCTCAAATGCAACTCGGTGTCCTATGTTATTCAATTGTGAAAAACTCAATAGATTATAGTTAAGTCATTTCACCCAATATGCATTTTCACATCTGATCCAATTATTCAAAATTATAGTTCCTTTACCTTCAACCGAACAAGGTGAGTCATTACCCATTCTTACTGATCCACCATTATAATATTCAAAAGTTTCAATCTTTTCCTTATCTCCAGTCATTTGGTGAGTACAAACACTATCAATAATCCAGACATCATTTTTACTAACCTTAGATATGAGTGTAGTCTCAACATACCTTTCCTCTTCATCTGAATCATCTTTCATAGCAACGAATACCACCTCAATATCTTCATCAGATTCAATGTTACTATTCTCATCTTTGTTCTCAGCCAGGTAAAAATCCTTCTTTCATTTGTCCTTGTAGCTTCAGTTATCTCTTCTGTCAGATTTTCAGTTGCTTCAGTAATCTCTATCATCACCTCTATCAAACTTCTTTTCATAAGTTCTATCATTACTTCTGTCATCTTTTCTTTTGTTAGGACATCTAGCAGAAAAGTGTCCAATCTCTTTACAATTAAAACATACCAATGGCAATTTACCTTTGTATCTACCTTTGCCTCTCTGCAATATTCTAGCCATTAGTGCTTCAATATCATCAAGTTCTTGGTCATCACTATCACTTTCACTATCATTTCTCATAGTGTGTTTATGACTTGATTTACTTATCTTTAAAGAAGATTTGAATGCAGACTCAATAGGTGGTAAGACACTGTTGTCAAAGTTAATCATCTCAAATGAAATAAGTCTACCAATTAAAATATCTAGAGTGACATTGTTATTTCCTACTACTCTCATTTCTTGTATAGCATAAATAGGCAGTAAGGTTCTTAGGATTTTACTTACCACTGTTTCTTCTTCAAGTATACCTCCTACTCCTCGGATAGCATTGACAACCTCTTTGATTCTGCTACTATACTGAGTGATTTTTTCTCCTTCTTTCATTCTTAGGTCATCAAACCTTCCTCTTAGGCTTTATGGCTTAGCTCTTAGGAAATTCTCGTTTCCTTGATGTACTAGCTTCAATTTTTCCCACATTATCTTTGCAGTAGTGCATGATTTGACATCTTCAAATTCAACATCAGAGAGTGAGGAAGAAAGTTCTATCATCATAGAATTGTGTTCATGCTTTTCTCTCAATTGATCAATTGTTAGAGTTCCATTAGGTAACACAAATTCAGTATCTAAGTATTGAGTGACATCATTTCCAATACCTGATAGGTGGAGTCTTATCCTGCTTTGCCATGATGCAAAGTTGTCTTTGTTCAACTTAGGCACATCCCTTTTTCTCATCTTGTGATCTTTAGCTTGAGTCTTTAAACTCCCTTTCTAAGCACACAAGCTCTGATACCAATTGTTAGAATAACTGAGAGGGGGGGCGAATCAGTGGCCTCAAATGAAATAATCCAATAAGTCAACCCAAAAATTTATACCATAAATATAAAACCTCTAGTTATCTTCAGTCCTACAAGATGTATGCCTTGTGTGAATCTAACATGTATATGTTTCTCGGTGTTTATTCTTTATATTCTTTTCTTAAGCTTTACCGAATATCAGTCTATCTTTTCTTAACCTTTACTAAAAGACAGTAAATAACTTAGTGTTTACCGATCAATCCTATTTTAGTAATGTGTAAAGCAAAACATCAAAGAAATGAACCATATACACATTTGACACATGGATTTTTAACATGAAAAACCTATTAGGGGAAAACCCACTTGGGACCGGTAACCCAAAATTTTCACTCTTCTGAAGTGATCTCGGCGAAGATCCAATCCTGTTAAAGGTTACAAACACACTGTTAAGTGCGACCTTGTTAGAGGATTTAATATTAATAGTTTTTCACTTGATATCTGGCATTCACTATGCTATCTTCATGAGAAAATTTTTGATACTCCTTGGAATGTATCTCAATATATAAAGGATGGTTAAATCCTACTCTATTAAGAGATTTTTTGAATCAATGATTAAACTGAAATAGTAAATGATTTATTCATAAATACAACTTAATATTGCAGATGTTCAGATCTATTATAAGCTCATAATACCTTTCTGATCAATGTTCTCTTCAATTCCTTTGCTCCACTTCTTTCTGCTCGGTGAATGATGTTACTTCTATGTTGCTCAGTGTCTACAGATTTCTTAGCTCTGTTCTTCAGCTTGTATGATCAGATATGTATGAAGACTTCTTTCTTCATCAAAATTCTCTTCAGCATTCCTCATTTTAATAATGAATTAGCTTATCTCTTAATAGACATGATTTCACCGTTTCTAATTCCTTGTCTTTCTCATTCTTGACGTGATCTGCAAATCTCGTCATTCTTGCTTTAAAGCTTGATTTAGTTTTATCCCATAGATTTCTTCTTGACAACTGGAATAAAACTAGCTTTAAATCTTTAGCTTATCTTTAGCTTTTAACTAGTCGAAGAAAATAAAGTAATCAAATAGTTAACTCTATAATTATCTCATGTCAGCTAAGCCTTTTGTCATTTATAAACTTCTATTCTAATCAGTGTTTAACTCCTTGTTTGTTTGTTCTTGACTTCGGTTATCCTCGAGAATCTCTGTCCATCAAGAAACATTGTGACCTTTAGTTCTGCTCAGGTATCACTTTGGTTTTTCTTGATAATTCTTGCTCGAGTATCTTGCTTGGTTTACACTGTGACTCTTCTTGGGGTTCTCTATCTGTCAGTGTTTGTTGTCACTTGGTGTGTACTGAACTTTTATGCATTACTGATAACATAACCTTTATCTCTTTGGTTCTTTGAAGTCTTTGACATTATGTATATGGTCAATCAGAGTATATCAAGTTGACATCAATGACAATACAATACATTAACTGATTTAATGTCTTGCATTAACTTTATGCAACTCGGTGATCGTCAACTTAACATCTTCAAACATTCAATCAGTTATAGTTCATCATTAACTTCTCCTCTTAAGATATGGTAACACAATCAAAATCAATTAATCAATTGTTTGAAATCAATGACAAAATAAAAACTGATCTAACCATTTCTACAATCATGATACTCGGTATCACTCGGTCTTCATCATCTCCATAAGATATTCATCAGTAAATCAACAGTGTGATGAAATAAGCCACAAGGAAATATTATAAGCCCTAGAGTAGTCCTGCCTGGTCATGTTTGTCCAAGTTCCAGGAATTCAATTAAGTTGTTTAGGGAACATTTTTTATGTGTTTAGTGTAGTTTGGGATCCCATTGATTCCAAAATATTGTTCAAATTTGCAAAGTTGCAAAGTATGTAAAAGTTGCAAAAGTTGCACTTTGCAACTCTTTTCCAATACTGTGCTCGACAGTTCCATGGGTAGTTGTAGGTGGTTCAAACTTCTCCAAGGGAGTTTAAAAGGCCATGGAACACATTTTCAGAGGTTTTTGATAGTTTGGGAATGAAAAGTTAAGTTTTTCTCTCCAATTATTGTGTTTTCTTTGTTAATTTGTTGTTTTAGAGTAGTTTACAGATTGGTAGAAGAAATCCCAGGGAAAGGTGGTGTAATATTATATTTTAAGTTTCATTTTCATTTGGTTTAAAGCCTAAAATCTTCATAGATAGGAGTAGTGTTAGTTTGATTCCACACGAGTCTGTGAATCTTGAAATTTAGGGTTTGCATGTAAAAGGCTCTAAATTGTAACATTCCTCCATGGGAGCATGATAAATCTTTGGGGAATGTTATGATAGGTTGTACATTAGTATATTTTTTTTTATAATAATTGAGAGAGGGGGGTGAATCAACAGCCTAAAAAATATTCCAATAAATTAACCTAAAAAATCAGTACCACAATATTAAGCCTCTAGTTATCTTCAGTATTACAAGATGAATACCTTCAAACAATCTCAACAAATAACTAATGCTCAGAGTTCACTGTTAAACCTAATTCTCAATGTTTACCGATTAGCAGTCTTTCATTTACTGGAATGTAATAAATAACTTAATGTATACTGATCAATCCAAATTAGCTATGTGTAATGCAAAACACTAAAGTAATGACTCATAAACACATTGACACATAGATTTTTAATGTGGAAACCATGTTCAGGGGAAAATCACTTGAGACCGGTAACCCAAAATTTTCACTCTTCTGAAGTGAGCTCAGTGAAAATCCAACCCTATTAAAGGTTACAAACACACTGTTACGTGTGACCTTGTTAGAGGATTTAAATAGAATGGTTTGTCACTTGATATCAGGCATCTATATGCTACCTTGTATGACCAAACCCAGTATAGTTTATCAAATGGTATCTGGCATCTCATGATATCTTCATGACCAAAATTTTTGATACTCCTTGGGATGTATCTCAATATAGAAAGGATTTTTAAGTCCTACTTGGTTAAGAGACTTTCTGATCCAATGGTTAAATTGAAATAGTAAATGATCTATTCACATATATAACTATACTTTATATATTTTCAAATCTATTGTAAGCTCATAATACCTTTATGATCAATGTATATTTTCAATACCTTTGCTCCACTTCTTTCTTCTCGGTGATGATGTGCCTCTATGTTGCTTGGTGTTCACAGAATTAGCTCTATTCTTCAGCTTGATTGATCAGGTCTGATTGAAGACTTCTTTCTTCATCAGTTTCTCTTCAGCATCCTTCTTCTCTATTCACCCCTAATTCATAAGGAATTATCTTGTCTCTTTATAGACATGATTTTACCATTTCTCAGTTCTTGACTTTCTTGTTCTTGGAGTGATCCGCAATTCTAGCCAATCTTTCTTTAAAGCTTTACTTCAATTTTGTCAAATAGATTTCTCCTTGACAACTGGAATAAAACAACTTTAAATTTTTCTCTTATCTTTGTCTTTAACTTGTCGATGAAAACAATATTAACAACCAGTTAACACTTTATTTAGCTCTTTCCAGCTAAGTCTTTTTGTCATTTCTAAACTTCAGTTCCTTTCAATGTTTTAACTCTTTGTTAGCTTCGGTCAACACTTCAGCTCTCCTCGAGCATGTTCGTCGGGGTTTTCTTTCCGTTGGGCATCACTGTGAAGTTCTACTCATCATTAATGCTTGTGATTCTTCTTATCGGTAATGCTTGTCAAGTTTCTTTCTCGGGCAACATTGTGACTTTCCTCTCGGGTTTCTCTATCTGTCGGGGTACACTGCCCATCGGTGTTTGTTGTCACTTAGTGAATACTAATCTTGTATGCATTACTGAAAGCATAACCTTTATCTTTTTGGTTCTTTGAAGTCTTTGACACTTTGAATATAACCAATTAGATTATATCAAGTTGACATCAATGAAAATACAATACATTAATTGATTTAATGTCTTGCATTAACTTTTTGCAGCTTGGTGATCATCAACTTAACATCTTCAAATATTCAATCAGTTATGGTTCATCAATCTCTCCATTTGGCATTGATGGCAACACACTACATTATCACACTATATTATTACTAATACAATATGAAATATACCAGTTGTAGTTCATCAATATCTCCCAAATATTTTTTTTCTATAACCAATACAAATGTCTACCTTCTGGCAAGCTTATATAGCTTAGATTTGTTTATTGTAGAGTGCTTTCTTCAATCCTCAATCCCTTCACTGGATAGATGTAGCAGTTTCTAATTATTTCTCTGATGTTGCATCTCCCTTTGACTATTCCTCTCCTTGATCATCTATTTTTCCTTTGACAACAATAAGTCATCTCTCCCTCATGATACTTCTCTCCCTTTTGATATTCTCTCCTTTATAGGTTACATCTCTCCCTTATGATAGTCATGATGGATATTTCATATGTAATCTCTCCCTTTGGATATTCTGGATATTCTCTCCCTTTGGATAATGATAATCTCTCCCTTTGAATCTCTCTCCCTTTGACAACAATGCCAAAGTAAACTTTGATTATGCCAAAGTTATATCCTTTCACCTTTTTATAATATACTCCTTGAATTTCCCTATCCATCAGCAATACAGTGACTCTAGTTTTTGGTGTAGATATGTACCTTACTGCGTACAGATGTATCTTTTCAGTCCATCTCTGTGCTTGCATCAACATGAATGATCTTCTAATTTTTGTGTAGGCTGATGCAGCCTCCTAGTCAGCTTACTGACCAATAGAAAAGGGTTGGACCCCTAGTCTCTTTCTCCGGTACTAAAAAGTATCTTTTGGTAATGGCTTTATGAATATATCAGCTAATTGTTCCTTTGACTGAACATATTCTAGTATCACCTCTTTCTCTTGCACTTGTTCTCTTAAGTAATAATACTTGATAGCTATATGATTTGTCTCAACATGCATGACTGGATTCTTAGAAATGTTTATTGCACTAGTTTTATCACAATAGATAATCACTGGTTCAAGAATCTTAGTATTCATACCTTCTAGTAACTGTTTGATCCATGAAATATTAGAGTAGTTTGCAGCAGCAGCCACATATTTTGTTTCTGCAGTAGATTGTGAGATGCATCCTTGCTTCTTGCTTATCCATGTGACAAGCCTGTCACCCATGAAGAATGCTCCTCTAGTTGTGCTCTTTCGGTCATCTAAGTTTCCATCCCAATCAACATATGTATATACTTGAAGCTCAAATTTTCCTTATCTTTTATACCATAAGCCATAGTCCTTAGTTTTCTTTAGATATCTCAAAATTCTTTTGACATAAGTCATGTGTGATTCTTTGGGATTAGCAGAGAATCTTGCAACTATTCCAACTGCATGTGCTATATCTGGTCTGGTATGAATAACAAAAATTAGTTTTCCAATCATTGATCTATACAAGGTCTGATTTACCTCATTTGATTTGTCTTCTTTTGTCATCTTACATCTGGTTTCCATAGGTGTTCCAACTGTCTTGGACTCTTCTATTTTGAATATCTTCAGCACTTCCTTGATGTATTTGGATTGAGTGATATATATGCATACATCTTGTTGAAGAATCTATAGACCAAGAAAGAATTTGATCTCCCCAAACATAGAAATTTCAAACTCTTTGCTCATTTAATTAGCAAAGGATTTACATAACATATCATTACCCCCAAATATGATATCATCAACAAATATTTCAGCAATCAGAATATTTCCATCAGTATCTTCTTTTAAATATAGATTTCTATTTTCACTTGTTCTTACAAATTCAATTCTTATGAGATAGGATTAAATTCTTTCATACGAGGCTCTAGGCACTTATTTCAATCCATACAAGGCTTTGTGTAGTCTACATACCATTTTTCTCTTGTCTGGATCAACAAACTCTTCTGGTTGTTCAATGTATACCTCTTCTTTTAGTATTCCATTTAGGAATGGAGATTTGACATCCATCTGGTATACCTTGAATCCTTTGAATGCAACATAAGCAACTAAAATTCTTACTCCATCTAGTCTAGCAACGGGTGCAAAGGTTTCTCCATAATCAATACCTTCTTCTTGTGCATACCCCTTGCATACTAACCTTGCTTTGTTTCTTCTGACTTCTCTATTCCATTTAGCTTGTTTCTGAATATTTATTTGGTTCTGATGACATTTTTTTCATCTGGTCATGGTACTAATGTCTATGTACTATTCTTCTCAATCTTTTCTATTTCTACATTCATAACACTGACCCATTCTTTATTCTCAAGTGCAGTATTAACAGATTTAGGCTCAAATCATAAATTAAACATCTAGTGTTCATTGACTTACTTTTTGTTCTCATTCCAGCCTTCTTGTCTCCTATGATCTGATTCTATGGATGATGTCTTCTGACATACTTGGCAAGTTTCAGTTCAGCTCTTTGTCCATCATTATGATTATTATCTTGACCTTCATTCTAATCTCCATCGCTTCTAATCTCCATCGCTCGGAACATCATTTTGAGGATTTTCCTAATTTTTGATGATTACAGCCTGATGCTCAGGTGCAATTTTTTGTTCCTCGGGAGTGATACACTATTGCTTGGGTAGAGTGTCAGGTTCTTCTATGTAAACAAACCTATTGTAGTCTTCTGGTTCTCTTTTGCTTTCCTCATCATTTTTCTCTGCATATTCATCTATTCTGATATTTGCACTTTCAATGATTTTGTTAGAGGACTTGTTAAGACATTTATAAGCCTTGCTCTTGGTAGAATACCCTAGAAAGATACCTTCATCACTTTTGGATTCAAGCTTTCCATTTCTATCATCTCTCAAAATATAACATTGACTGCCAAAATTTTTGAAGTAACTTACATTGGGTGTGTAACCATACCAAAGCTCATAGGGTGTCTTTTTGGTGTCTTTCTTCAATTATACTCTATTCAATGTGTAGATAGAAGTACTGACAGCTTCCCCATATAATGTTTGAGTGATGCTTTTCTCTATCATCAGTGTTCTTGCACAATCAATAATTGATTTGTTTCTCCTTTCAGTAATCCCATTTTTTGGTGGTGTTCTTGGTGTAGAAACTTGTCTTTTAATTCCATGCTCATTGCAATAGTTAGTGAATTCATTAGAAACAAATTCTCCTCCTCTATCTGATCTTGAGCATTTCAATTCCTTACCACTTTGTTTTTCTACCATATATTTATACCATTTAAACATCTTGAATGCTTTTAATTTTTCTTTTAGAAACATAACTATCATCATTCTAGAATAATCATCAACAAAGAGAATGAAATATCTATCACCATAGTAAATCTTTGTTCTCATGGGTCCCAATAGATTAGTATGGACTAATTCTAGAATAGCATTAGATGTGTGGGCTTTGCTCTTGAAACTAGACTTTGTCATCTTACCTTTTTGACAATTCTTACACATGATATGCTCGGGCTTTGACATGCTCGGGCTTTGACATGCTCGATAAGCCTCTTACTTTCCTTTTATTTCTTATCTTTATCATGTTGTCAAAGTTCACATGACATAATATCTTATGTCATAACCATATGTCTTCATTTCTAGCCATTAAACAAGTAGTGTTTATATCATCAAGATAGAAAAGGTTACCTTTTGTCTATTCACCAGTTCTAATCAACCTTCCTGATTCGTAAAAGATATTTGCCTTCTTATTCTCAAATGCTACTCGGTGACCTATGTTATTCAGCTGTGAAACACTCAACAAATTATAATTAAGTCCTTTTACCTAGTATGCATTTTCACATTTGATCAGGTTATTTAGCATTATAATTCCTTTACCTTCAACTGGACAAGGTGTGTCATTACCCATTCTTACTGATCCACCATTATAGTACTCAAAAGTTTCAAAATTTTGTTTATCACCAGTCATGTGGTGAGTGCAGCCACTATCTATAATCCAGGCATCATTCTTTCTAACCTTAGATACGAGTGCAGTCTCTACATACCTTTCTTCTTCATCTGAATCATCCTTCATGGATACAAATGCCATCTCAATGTCTTCATCAAATTTGGTGTCAGTATCTCCATCTACATTCTTAGCTAGGTAACAAGATTTCTTCCCTTTGTCCTTGTAGTCTCGGGTATCTCTTCTGCTAGATTTTTGGTTGCTTCGGTAATCTCTGTTGTCACTTCTATCAAACTTCTTTTCATATGATCTGTCATTACTTCTGTCATATTTTCTTCTGTTGGGACATCTAGAAGCAAAGTGTCCAATCTCTTTACAATTAAAAAATACAAGTGGTAATTTACCTTTGTATCTACCTTTGCCTCTCTACAATCTTCTAGCCATTAGTGCTTCAATCTCATCAAGATCTTGGTCATCACTATCATTTCTAATAGTGTGTTTATGACTTGACTTACTTATTTTCAAAGAAGATTTGAATGCAAACTCAATAGATGGTAATACACTATTATCAAAGTTATTCATCTCAAATGAAATCAGTCTACCAACCAAGCTATCTAGAGTGACATTATTTTTTTCTACTGCTCTCATTTCTTGTATAACAAATGCTCTAATATCATATACAGGTAGTAAGATTCTTAGGATTTTACTTACCATTGTCTCTTCTTCAAGTATGCATCCAACTCCTTAGATAGCATTGACTACCTCTTTTATTCTACAGTTGTACTGAGTGATATTTTCTCCTTCTCTCATTCTTAGGTCATCAAATTTACCTCTTAGGCTTTATGCCTTTGCTCTTAGTACATTAGCATCTCCTCCATGTACCTGCTTCAATTTATCCCACATTTTCTTTGCAGAGGTGCAGTTTTTGACATCTTCAAACTCAACATCGGAGAGTGAGGAAGAAAGCTCTATCATCATGCAATTATGCTCATACTTTTCTCTCAATTTTTTAAGTGTGTGAGGTCCTGTAGGCAACACAAATTCAGTATCTAAGTATTGAACAACATCATTTCTAATACCTGATAGGTGGAGTCTTATTCTGATTTTCCATGATGCAAAGTTATCCTTGTTCAACTTGGGCACGTCTCATTTTCTCATCTTGTGATCTTTTGCTTGAGTTGTTAAACTCCCTTTATAAGCACACAAGTTATGATACCAATTGTTAGAATAATTGAGAGGGGGGGTGAATCAGCGGCCTCAAAAATATTTCAATAAATTAACCCAAAAACTTAGTACCACAATATTAAGCCTCTAGCTATCTTTAGTAGTTATCTTTAGTATTACAAGATGAATGCCTTCAAACAATCTCAACAAATAACTACTGCTCGGAGTTCACTGTTAAACCTTATTCTTACTTTTTACCGATTAGCAGTCTTTCATTTACCGAAATGCAGTAAATAACTTAGTGTATACCGATCAATCCAAATTAGTTATGTGTAATGCAAAACACTAAAGTAATGACTCATAAACACATTGACACATGGATTTTTAATGTGGAAACCCTGTTAAGAGAAAAACCACTTGGGACCAGTAACCCAAAATTTTCACTCTTCTGAAGTGAGCTCGGTGAAGAAACAACCCTGTTAAAGGTTACAAATACACTGTTAGGTGTGACCTTGTTAGAGGATTTAAATAGAATAGTTTGTCACTTGATATCGGACATCTCTATGCTACCTTTTATGACCAAACCCAATGTAGTTTATCAAATGGTATCTGGCATCTCATGCTATCTTCATGACCAAATATTTTGATACTCCTTGGGATGTATCTCAATATAGAAAGGATTTTTAAGTCCTTCTCGGTCAAGATACTTTCTGATCCAATGGTTAAATTGAAATAGTAAATGATTTTTTCACATATACAACTATACTTTACAGATGTTCAGATCTATTGTAAGCTCATAATACCTTTATGATCAATGTATCTTTTCAATACCCTTGCTCCACTTCTTTCTGCTTGGTGATGTTGTGCTTCTCTGTTGCTCGATGTCCGCAAAATTAGTTATGTTCTTCAACTTGATTGATCAGGTCTAATTGAAGACTTCTTCCTTCATCAGTTTCTCTTCAGCATCCTTCTTCTCTATTCACCCCTAATTCATAATGAATTAGCTTGTCTCTTTATAGACATGATTTCACCATTTCTCAGTTCTTGACTTTCTTATTCTTGGCGTGATCCGTAATTCTAGCCAATCTTGCTTTAAAGCTATACTTCATTTTTATCCCGTAGATTTCTCCTTGACAACTAGAATAAAATAGCTTTAAATCTTTCTCTTATGTCTAGTTTTAACTTGTCGATGAAAAAAAATTAACAACCAGTTAACTCCTTTAGCTCTTGCCAACTAAGTCTTTTGTCATTTCTGAACTTTAGTTCCTTTCGGTGTTTTAACTCTTTGTTAGCTTCGGTCAACACTTTAGTTCTCCCATCGGGGTTGTTTGTTCGTCAGGGTTGTCTTTCTATCTGGAATCACTGTGAAGTTCTACTCATCAGTAATGCTTGTGATTCTGCTTGTCGATAATGCTTGTTGAGTTTCTTGCTCGGGCAACACTGTGACTTTTCTCTCAGGTTTCTCTGTCCGTTGGGGTGTACTGCCCATCGGTGTTTGTTGTCACTTAGTGAATACTGATCTTTTATGCATTACTGAAAGCATAACCTTTATCTTTATAGTTCTTTGAAGTCTTTGATAGTTTGAATATAACCAATCAGATTATATCAAGTTGACATCAATGACAATACAATATATTAATTGATTTAATGTCTTGCATTAACTTTTTGCAGCTTGGTGATCATCAACTTAACATCTTCAAACATTCAATCAGTTATGGTTCATCAATTTTTTAGGTGATAGGGTTGTGGAGGCAGAAACACTATTTTTCCCATGAATCCCTAGGCTTGGCAAGGAAATTGTGACAGGCCTAATGCGAGGAAATAGAGAATAGAATAGAAAAATGTAGGTGTGTGGGTGTGATAAATGTGCAGGGAAGGAATATTTGAGGTCATACATACCTAATCTAAGTTTTGGTGGATTTCTCCTAATGGACTGGTGAAGATTTATTGTTAGATCTCTGACATAGATTGGTACAAACCTAGGAAGACCTAATTTGGACCTTTGTGAGTTGACTTAACCAAACAAGGAACCCAAACCCATTTTGAAGTATTTAAAGGAGGAGGATAAAGGGTATCCAAAACTGGTAATAGTTGTAAGGGGTATGTGGAAATTTTGAGAAATATTCCCCAAAAATCCAAGAATGAGGGCTAATGCAATTAGGTCTCTATTAGGCTTGTTTCCAACAAGGTCAGATTGTGGGATTCTTGGAATAGAACCAGAGGACATAGGAGCATGAGTTAGAATGGAAATAAGGTGAATCACATCCACACATGGCCTGCTAAAAGTCAAAGGGAAGATCCTAAGTGCAAGGGTTTGGGTGCTTTAGAGAGGAAGTGAAGGAAAAAGGTTGTTGTAGAGGGAGATTGGATCTCTTATGAAGGTGAGGATTGTTTTGGGAATAAATGACTAGGAAGGAGCCCTGAGATAAGTCCTTGAACAACTTGGGAAGGTAGATGATCAATTTGAAAATAAATAACCACTAGATGGTTCAAAAACCTAGAGGACAACTTAGGAAGACAGTTTGATTCAAGATGCATAGACCCTTTGCATCATTAGTCCTAATAGAAAATTATAAATTATAAACCTATTCATAATCCTTCCAACCATAAAGTAATATTTTTTTAAACAACACTCACTATATCTTCATTAATTTATTTTCTAATCAACACTCCTCTTATCTTAGTTTTCTTCACTAATCTTTCTTTAAATGAAGAGGGAAAAAAAGGATAATTCAATTTGCTATATTTAAAAAATACAAAATTATGGAATCAAATATTCAAGAATAATGATTTTAGGAGTTTCACGTGTTTGAAGAAACTAGAAGATTAGAAGAGGAGTTGGAAAAATTTAGTGAAATTGTGATCAAACATGGGATGACAAAGAATGAATTCTTATTGGAGAAATAATTGATGAAGGAATATGCTGAGGTACTCGCTCGAGAATAATTGTATTAGAAGTCAAAATCAAAGAAACTTGGTTAACGAATGAATATAGGAATATAATTTTTTTCATTATTCAACCAAATTATTAAGAGGATGGAAGAAAATTACTCAGATCCATAGAAATGGTAATCTTATCACAAATGACAAGCAGATTCAGAGAGTGGGGGTTCATTTACTTCAAAATATTTTGAAAGGAGAAAACTTGGTGGATGTCCTTGATTAAATAGTTTTATAGATGTCATTCCAAGGTTGGTCTCAGATGATCGTAACAAGATGCTCACATGGCCCACATCATTTGAGGAAGTAAAAGAAGCTACATTTCAAAAGAATCCAGATAAGGCTCTAGGACCAAATGGATTCACACCTTTACTATTTCAGAAGTGCTGGGATATTACGAGGAAAGGTATTTAGCAGGTGGTGGAAGAATCTAGAAAATGAAAACAAATACTTAAGGAAATAAAAATTGTCAGTATTGCTCTCATAACAAAGAAAGAAGAGGTACATGATTTTTTTGATTTTTGTCTTATTTCATTGCTAATAGATTAAAAAATATATTACCAAAAATAATCTCAGTTCAGAAAAGCGGGATTGTTCCACATTGAAATATTATAGATGGGATTGTTATTTCCCATGAAAAATTGCACTCCATTAAAAAATAAAATATGAGAAGTATGGTCACAAAACTAGACATTAAAAAGCTTATGAGAATGTGCAATGGTGATTCCTGCTGCTGGTTATGCGAAAGTTTATTTTGTGATCATTGGTTGGAGTGAATTTTTAATTTGCATTTCCACACCAAGATGTTTAGTTTGAATAAATGTCCATCCACAAGGTTTTCTCTAGGGTGTACAGGAAATTTGTCATGGAGATCCAATGCAACCTTAATGTTCTTTTTATTAGTTCCTGCCGCAGGCCTAAAACTATAGGCATCGGACTGAACTTAACCTGTTATTAATAATTCATTTTTTTAGCAAATAGGTTGCAAATATTTTCTTATTTCAAAAAATATTAAGTTTAATTAATGTAAACTTACTCAATTTTTGACAAAACATAATAACAAAATTAGTTTTCTACAATATGATTGGCTCATACAAATCAACCGATAAGGGCGGATTTTTTGGAAATATTTGTTTGGGATTGCAAAGTTGGTTATAGATGGCTTATATGAACAAATTTTTCAGAAATATTTATTTGCAATTACAAAGTTTTAAAATGACATATACTGTATAATTTCATATTTATATTTAGACTATTATATTTATATAATTTTATAATAGATTTATATATTATTTTATTTTAAATTTTATTTATATTATTATATTACTATTTCATATTTAAAATGATGTTTATATTAATTTTATTTTATATTATATTATAATTTATTTATATTTATATATTATTTATATGTAATGTTAAATACTATATATAAAAATATTTATATTTATATTATTTTATGCTATATATTATATATTATTATATTATTTTAAATTAAATATTATATTTATATTAAATTAGATTTATTATAACATAATTATATAATATTTTATAATTATATTTTATCACTCTATATGGTCTTGTACACCCATCTCTTTATATTTTCACTTTTTATTATTGTTTTTTTAGCATATGAGCCCCATTATTTGCAAAACAAAATAAATAAAAAAGTTAATAATAAGCAAATAAATAAAAAGTTAATAATAAGCATGCTTTTTTCACACTTTATAGACAATAAAAATATTAAAATGAAGATACAAAATTATTAAAATGTTAAAGTAGGTCCCTCTTATTAATAGTGAATACATTTAATTTCACATTTTATTAGTAGTTTTTATTTTACATTTTAAAATTATTTTATAATGCTTAAATAACCTTCGCAGGAACTTCGTTGCTCTGCAACCTTGTTATATTAGCTGAGGCCCTCAGCAGGAATTTTTTTTATTTGGATAGGAAAGGAATTTGACACGGTGTAAGTATTATAGATTCATTGCCCCCAATATCACATCAATTATTTGCAGATGATACTAAATTTTATGGAAAGGGGGCGTTTGATGAAGCTTAGATCATTGAAGTTGTTTTAGAAAATTACTTTAAGGTGTCTAGGAATCAAGTCAACAAGGAGAAATTGAGTATTTTTTTTAATATAAGACAATCTGCTCAAAGGAAAATTTTGGCAATCTTGGGATTCAAAATACAGACACTCCCAACAACTTATCTTTGTGTGCCATTATTTTGTGGAGCGGTCAAGAGTAGATTATGGACGGAGGTGATACAAAAGTGTGGGCGGAAAAAAAAAATTGGAAAGGTAGGTGGTTGACTCTTGTAGGTTGTATCACTATGAATAAGGTTGTACTCATAGTGGTTCCAATATATTTGATGTTTTTGTTGGAAATGCAAATAAAATTATCCTTCGACTTGAATAAAAAATTATGAAACTTTCTTTGGGATGACCCTAATGAACAACATCATATCTCATTATTAGCATGGAAAAGTGTCAAGTAACCAAAACATGCAAGAGGTGCGGGGATTAATGATTTCTCTATTCAAAACAAGGCTCTAGTGGTTTAATTAATTTGGCAGATGGTTAAAGACCCTGGTGATTGGTGGTGTCAAATCCTCCAAAAAAGTATCTTGATGAAAAAAGATAAAATCCTATTCTAATTATTTCCAATCCTCCTTATGGCTTAGCAATTTGCAATTACATGCTGAAATGTTGGTTTGTAATTACAGGTCATATTTCATGGAGAATCAAAAATGAAAAATATAGATTTTTGGCATGATTCTTGGAACAAATATAGAAAATTATTTAAAACACCTGGCTTGGAGCTAGAAGTATAATTTGTTGTGCCGATTTGGGGAACTGTAGTTAGTGACTAAATTGTCATTAGCAACAGAGATGTTTCTCATGCAAAATAGAAAGACCTTTTCTATTTTAGGCAGTGCGTTGAAAGGAATTCTATGAAAACAACTAGTTCTCAAGTATATTCTAATCTTTGATGAGGAGGATGATATTTTATGGAGTGTGGTCAAGTTAGGAAGATATAATGCCAAAATAAGATATGACGTGTTAGGTAGAGATTGGGCAACATGTGAATGAAATTTGGGTTTGTGATGGAACTCGTCTATACTTCCTAAAGCGGGCACGTTCACATGGTTGGCTTTACAAAATATAGTTTTGATCGGGGAAAGATTAATGAAAATTGTATTTGTAGGTTCATTTTAATACCCATTATGCAATTAATAGGAGAATCAATTGATCATTTGTTTGTTCATTTTATTGTAGCTCAATAGTGTTGGAGTTTTTTCTGGGCAAAATAAACTTTTTAACAACATTACCACCAACATTAAAAGAATTTTTTTTTAGTTGATGATTGTTTTATAAATATTAATCAGGTATAAGTGTGGAAGCTCTCATTAACAAGATTGAAATTGCTATCTCTGAACATGTCAATTCTCGAATTTTGGCAAAGGCGCATCATGAGTATACATGTTGGGATGATAGAATAAGGAAAATGTGGCCTCATCTTATTCCCTTGAGGGAACCTAGGCCTATCCGGTGTAGGATTTATAATAAGGAATGATCATGGTAATTTACTTTGGGTAGGATCATTTAAATTGTCTTCAAAAACAAATCATGAGGTTGGATTTGCAGTTTTACGCTTGATATAACATTATGGAATCAAATATTCAAGGATAATGATTTATAGATTAAAAAAAAATCCAAATGTTAACCCAAACCACAATAGTAACTCTAATTCTTAACCATTTAATACCACAAATCAAGCTATTTATGAATATGATAAATATTAAATGTAACTATTCAATTTAAAAAATATTGTTAAATATTAATATTAATATTCGTATTATTATTTAAAATACATTATATATTAAATGTACAATACATAGAAAATATATTAAATTTGAATAAATCCAATACATTGTAATTCCTAAAGATGTAGAACAAATAGACACAAATAAAATATTATTGATATAAAAGATTACACAAACTACTTAAAAAATCAAAGAAATAAATATTTTATTGATATAAAAGATTATACAAACTACTTAAAAAATCAACAATCGGCTGATGATAGATAAGAGATGAATAATCCGTTACAATAATGAGAAGTCTTCCATGATTCAAAACAGAAGTTAAACTCTCTAGTTTTATAGAATCAAACCACACATTTGGAATCACACGAATTTAGAATCAAACCACACATTTTAAACTCTCCAGTGGCAGGCAAAAACCCAATTGGCATCATATACTTGTCAGTCGAACAATGTAATCCGTGAAACCAATCTCCATGCCTAGTTCGTAACGGTTATGAAACCAATCTCCATATTTGAGAAAAGATAGTCAGCAACGGTTATAATGCCTAGCTCGTAACGGTTATAAAACGAATTTTTGAAAGATAGTCAGGAACGGCTATGAAACCAATTTTTTTTAACTGGTTGAAAGGGCGAGAGATTTGTTCGTACAGGTGCATCCCTACAGAAAGGCACGCGTAAGAAAAAACAATATATAATAGAATATAAGATAGGATGTTTGTTACTGAGAAAGAAAAGCGTGATAAATAATTATAGATATGGACTATTGTCACTGTTGCGATGCTCCTAAAGAGAAGGAGATTGAAAGGTACAGTGGAGAGATTTGGAAGGCATTGCAGGGTATGAATTATAAATATGGCAAGCTTAATACCACCTTGACAATGTTGTGTTCCAAGTGTGGTAGTCCTGAATGTCTTGATAGTTCTTGTACTGAATGTTATAAGGATTTGTCAATTGAGCAGATAATGACAGATCCTAAATTTTTCTGCTGGAAAAAAGCCAAGAAGGAAATAACAAAGATTTTGGAAGACATGAGGAGGTTCCATATGCCTTTCAAGAAGTCATTGGAAGATCGATACACACACAAAATGATGAATGTGGAGCTGGAGTACCCATTATGGATGCAATTAGACTACATGAGTTTCTTGAAAAAGTACTGTCCTTCAGCCTTAATGGACATTATTGTATACTTCAGGCATCGTGATGAAGAATATGATTGTAGTTTCTTTAAGTCTCTGTTTTTAAAGTTTGTAGAGCAGGTGCCTGAATGGATGTTGAGGGTGGGGTCCCCTGCTAAATGTTATGCAAGGCAAATCGGATATTATAGTCGTATGGTTACTTTTCATTTTGGCCCAACAAATAGCGGGACAGCTTTTGAGGCTTTGAAAAGGTTCAAGGCAGAAGGAAAATCTGCAATTTATTGTGCCCCACTTCCCCTGCTTGCAATGCAAGTATACCAAGATGTGAATAAGGAAGGAATTCTATGTGAGCTTGAAACAGGGGAGAATGTTAAACGCCATTCAGGTTCTGTAAAATGTTCTTGTTCTGTGGAATTTGTGGATCTGAGTAAAAAGTGGGAAGTGGGTGTGATAGATGAGATTCAAATGATTGGAGATGATTTCAGAGGTGGGGCTTGGACACGGGCATTTTTGGGGCTAAATGCTGAAGAAATCCACTTGTGTGGAGAGAGCAGCGTGGTGGAACTCATTCAACAACTCTGTGAATTATCAGGGGACAGGTTGACAATGGTGGAACACCATAGGAGAAACCAATTGGTTGTGGAAGATGAAGTCTTTGTTCTTGGGGAAACTGAAATTGAATCTGGGGACTGTTTTGTTGGGTTTTCAGTTCGTAAACTGAAAGAAATAAAAAGAACAATTTTGCAGCAGGAGCCTAACATAAAATGTACTATGTTATACCCCAACCTCCCACCAGAACTTATCATTGAAGCAGCTGAAAAATTCATGAAAGATTCTGAGACTCACAAAGCTGTGTTGTTAGCCACGGATGCCATTGCAATGGGCCTTGATCTTACAATAAGACGAGTCATTTTCACAGAGACAGAGAAATATGACAGCCATGAATTGTCCTATCGTCCTGTGAAGGCTGAGTTAATAAAACGGATTGCTGGAAGAGCTGGTGGAGGCAGGGAAAATGGGTATTGTAGAGCTACAGATGATAAGAGCCTGGAATACTTGAAGAAATGTCTTGAAGCTCCCATTGAGCCCATCAAGATGGCTGTTTTAGAGTTGGATGCAAAAATAGAGCCGATTGTTGAGCATCGTTGGAGAAAGCTTGGGGAATTTCAAGATTGGACTTTTGTTCATTATATTGAGAGGTTTGGGGATATGGAAATCGAAAAACGCTGCCAAGCCGATAATTCTGTCATGGTATCGTTTCGGCTCAGGAGATTTCAAAGTGAATTCTTGAATCTGGCGAATCAGATCGCACTCAAAGATTTGATGCCACGCATAACCCTAACTGACTTCTTCAAGCTCTGCAACTGTCCTTGTGAAGACCCGCTTATTGTTGTTTCTTGGATGACCGACATGTTTTGCAGATTTACAGAATGTTCCTTCAACTATCTCAACGCTGCCTTCGACTATAATGTGAATGAGAATACTTTTGAAGGTGTGTATAGCCTTATAAGAGCTTACAAGTATCTCTATAACCAGTTTCCCCAACATAGATCTCTCATGATTCATTATCATCGCCTCCCACAACTAGAGTTGCAGATTAAGACTATTATCCAACAGAGAGACAAGAAAGAGGAAGATTACTGGTTACGCTATCCCAATAAAACAATATAAGAGTTCATAACTATTTTAAATTAAGATCAATATTATAAGAAACCATTTACCTAATTCAAGATTAAAATCTTCACAGCCCTCACCGTTAATCAAAACCATTCTTCAATCCATTTTATTTACTTCCAAGTCTTAGCACCAAACTTGCATAGAAATTGCAACTTAGTCATAGAATCCGCCTATAACTTGGTTTGCTAATCAATCTTTGCTGGTTTAGTACAGAACCAGTGACCTCTTGCATGCATTTCGTGAAAAGTGTGGGCTACGTATGCTATGAATGAAGGAAAAATGTTGGTATTCAATCTTTCGAATAGGGCACTTGTAGTGTGTTGATCCAATACTTATTCTTTATGATATTTTTTTTATAAAAATTATTGATCAAACTTGTTTATAATAATGCTTGAGATAAATAATAAAGGATAACAGATGTTCATAATATAACATTAGCTGCACTAAGTTGTACCAATGGTAGAAACCAAATTTCAGCAATAAAAAGAAATATACATCGGTTGATCAAAATCTAAACTATCTTGAACATCTAAAATTACCTTCATCCAAATTGCAAAAAACTGGTATTTGATTTCTTTCAAATATTTATTTTGTTATAGGCAACTACTTTTCTAGTCTGTTCACTAAGATCTCTTTTACTTAAATTAAGATAGAATGTAATAGACCAAAATATTAGAAGATTCATCCAAATTGCAAAAAAAACTGGTATTTGATTTCTTTCAAATATTTATTTTGTTATAGGCAACTACTTTTCTAGTCTGTTCACTAAGATCTCTTTTACTTAAATTAAGATAGAATGTAATAGACCATAATATTAGAAGATTGGATAGTTCAAAGTATTATAGATAGATTTTTAAAAAAATATAGAAATAATAATATAAAATAATGGAAATTTAATTTAAAAGTGTTGACTTTGATTTATAATTTCTATGAACTTAAATGAATATCTATGAGAGAAATCGAATTTGAGAAAAATATACAATTTACATATATATATGTATCTTAATTGAGTTTATGGTGTCAGTGCAAAAATTACAACTTATGTTAAACTCTAGTGCCCATTTTGTTACCATTCCATGCATATCCTCAGTGTTTTTTTAAAATGTTTCACCTAAGCTTTTAATCTAGCTATAGATAACTTAAAGAAAATCAATGATGTTAGTTACCATTAGAATAATAGTTGCTCAACCTTTGTGGTTAAGATATTACAAATTAAGTCAATTATATTATGTGAAGATAATGCTAAGCTCAAATGATTTAAGTTGTAATATTATAAGCTTTCTTCATAATTAAATAAATATTATAATAACTTTGATGATACAATGAACAATAATGAACAATAAGGAATTAAGTCATGTTATTCTTCAATTACTTCATAGCATGTCTTATTCTTAAGAGTTTGTCTTTCATCTTTGGGGCATTATTGAAATGCAATTGTATCAAAAGGGAAAGTTATCTTTCTTAATTTTCTTAATAGTTGGTCTTAATATATTGAACTATGTAAAATTAAGGATATCTTTTCATATCGTTCATAATCTAATGTTTGCTTATTTAGAATCTAGGTGATGATATTCGTATTAATTTTAGAAATGCGTCTAGACCAACATATGTGAATCTACAAAATCTCTTTTTAATATTTTACTTAAATAGAGAATGAAAGGACTAAATCTTGATATTTAATCAAAGTTATTTTTTCTTTATCAACTTATAACATGTCAAAAAGAATATTAGATTCAGAACTCAAATATCTTAGTAAGGCATTGGATAATCTATTACATCAAATTTGACATTGTTATGATCATTTTGTTTCGGATATATATTTAGAATGGATGAGATTGAAATTTTTTTTAATGATTAATATAGCTTTAATTAATAAAAGTATTTGAAAATATTGGATATCTACTAATTTCTATTATGGAATCTTGTTTATTTTAATTGTGAATTAATACATGAAAGTTTTCAAAATTGACTTATGTTTTTTCTAAGAAAGATATGCCAATAGTATATGCTTACAAGCATGTTGGGTGCCAGCAAGAAGTTGAGTCCACTTTTTGGCCAAAAAGTGGAACTATTTTTCCCATTTTTTCAAATTCATCCAGTTTGAGATGAATATTTGAAGCACTTAGAGATTGAATATTAAACAAATTCAATAATAGAAGTTGTATTACTCAAAGTCTACTTTCCAAATATGTAATTTATTTTAATACCCAGATGATAAAATTTCATTTTCAATAAGAATTACTAAAATCCACATTTTAAAAGTCCATGTTTCGGGACCATACTATGTATGTGTATGACAAGCAAAATTTGACCTAAATGAAACTATTTCTATCAATCCTTTTGGGAAATGGTATGTAAAATAGTTAATATTGATGATAATATTATTTTGTATTTTTTTGTTGAATATAATTTTTTTTGTTAATTTTTTATTAGGCATAATTGTTGTTTTTAAAATATCTCATGTATGGAAAGTATAATGTTAGAATGAATTCAGAATAACTGAGAGGGGGGTGAATCAGTTATCCTCAGGTCTAGATGTACCAATATAAAATTTTATACCACTTTGAACAACTCAGATCTGCTCGGCAGCAATAACATAAATCAACAACATATATATGCATTTTATTGTTCAGATGTAATCAGCTTGTAGAAACTTAACAGTAAAACACAATATAAACATTCACACAAGTTAACACCAGTATTTGATGTGGAAACCCAATATGGGAAAAACCACCAATAACATGCTACCAAGTTTTCACTCTTCTGAAGTGAGCTCTATTAGGAGCCAACCCTGTTAAAGGTTACAAAACACATTGCTAAATGTAACCTGGTTAAAGGATTTAATCACCTTGTCAGGAGTGGCCTTGTTAGAGGACTTAGAACATTCCACCTGAATGTCACCTTGCTCAAAGGATTTATACAATGACTGTTAGGTCAACCTGGTTCAAGGATTTTGACTAATACAATGGTTAGAAAGTAATCAGCAGGTGTGATCTGATACATACAACTTACTTTGCAAATCCAGATCCAATTCAGCTGTTATGCTAATTCACTGAGTGGCCTCCACTCTCTTTTCAATCTTCAAATCTACTTGGAAATTTGTCAAGCAATCACTCTCGTAACTCTTTTCTTCTCTGCTTAACCTTCTCTGCTAGATTAATTCAATCAGTCAATTAGTTATGCAATCCTCTTGCATCAACATACATACTTCAAGAATAACCCCTTGAGGTTATCTTATACCTCTTCATCTAGGTCAAATAAATCTTTTGCCGCTAAATCAAGATCATAGATCTTAGGTTAGGTCAGATCCAATAGATCTTTTTATCTTTACATTTAATTTACTTCTCCAATGCAATCACTAATTAAATCTTGGATCCATGCATCAATTACAGTTACCCGTGCATTTAAATAGTGTGGACCACTTGTGCTTATCCTTAATTAACTTTACATATCCCAATAAATTCAATTATGTTGGCCAAAGATCTCAAATCGCAACAATTACTAAAATACTGACGCTCGCCCAACACTATGTTCTTCCACTCAGTCATCACTAGTTTCCTCAGCAATTTAATGGCGCTCAGTCATCACTAACCTCGCTCGGCATAAACTGTTCACAGTAAACTGTCATCAAAAGATAAACAACACATTACTTTGCCAATGTGTCAAATGATCAAGTACCCTTGTGATTTCCTATAACTCAACCATTTCACTTGGTCTTCTTGTTAATCTTGCCTTCAAATCTTCTTCATCCATCAATAGATATGGTACTCAAACAAGTAGCAATAGTCTCACCAGTTAAGGTTTGACATGAATGACAAAACAACAATTATTTACATTGTAGCTTTCCAACACATAATTTGAACAAAACATATGATTTTTTTAAATTTTTTTAAAGTGTGTAGAATTGTCTCTAGTTTGATTTCATATATATTTTTTGTGAGAAACTTTCAAATAAAAAATTTATTAAAATAACAAAATAGCTTGTTATCTTTAGTTTGTGGACCTGTTTTAGTAGAAATTCAATGAAAAATAGAATTTTTTATCAAATTTAAAAACAAATTGTATATTTGGAATCTGCATAGTCTAATCTATAATGGGTTTTTATTTTTTCAAAATATTCCTCTAAAAAAGTCTTCAGATATATGTCTAAAGTCCCTATTTTGTATGGACACTAGCAGAGCGTCAGAGTTCCAGGCCAAACTAGGTCCAAGGCTATGGTTCGGCTACCCAAGCCTCTTTCCAAACCAAAATCCAATAGTAAAAGTGGGCTTGAAATTCAAAAAATTTAGAAACAGGATCTCGTTTAGTAAACGTCACCTCATTTACCTTTTTTCAAATTCACAATGTATAAATGAATCGATGGAAGGTTTTCTTTAAAAATAATATTTTTTTAAAACGGGATCCCATTTTCAAACGGGGTCCCGTTTCATTTTTCAAAATGGGAGCCCTTTTTGAAACGGGATCCCATTTTATTTTTTGAAACGGGATCCCATTTTGAAATGGGACCCCGTTTCTAAAATTTTAGGCTCTGGACCCCGAAGCTAAACGAGACCCCGTTCTTTCTAAGCGATAACACGTTTCGTTGAGTGTGATTTCGCAAATTTGGCTAAGTATAATTTGAATCTTGCAATGAAATCAAGTATTTATTGCAGTGATTGAAGATTCTATATGTATATACGGATATCTAATTTTATTTTTTTATGATTGTTTTATGTATTTATGGACAATGCCAAAAATAAAGGAATAGATGAGGATATATCTCTACTCTATACTTTCTCTATATGTAAAATTTTATGCTAAATATACTATACTATATAGATTTTATTACTCCTACCACTTTTAGATTTCTAGGCATCCTTGTGCAATAAAATACTTTATAGCATACTACATATTAAATAATTTCAATTCTTCTTTAAGTGTAGCACTATTTAAATATTTTAGAAAATCAAAATATATATTAAACATATTAATATATAAATATGACTTTTCATTTGAAAAAGATGAAATTTAAAAAAAAAATCATTGTTAGTAAATTTGTTTAATTTACTTGACTTTTTTTGTTATATATATTTAGAAACTAAATCATTTCTAGTTCTTCCTTCTTTCATTACATTCAAATTATTTAAACACATATATAATCCTTTCCACTAGATCAGGTATTGAATATTAGTATCATTCTTTACACTATTGAACTTGTTTCCACCTAGACATTGTTCCATCTCCATGAACAAACTTGATGGATGCCCTCTTATCTTTCCCTTATCTAGAACTGATGTTGAAATTTCCTTCATGCTTGCAAATATATCTTTTCCATTCTTATCTTGAGTCTCTATTTTCTTTACTCATGTTGCATACTTGAAATCACCTACAAATTATTTCCAAACACCTTCAGTCACTACACATTTTCTCTTATGCTCTTCCTTTAAATTATCTACCCCTAAAAACCTCTGGGTTATCATATTTACAAACCTTTGTACTAAAATAATTATACTTCCCACTGGCCTCTTTTGAAACCAATGAAAAAAAACACCTCTCCCACCATGATCTCACCATGTTTCTCTACTGAATCTTGCGTTCCCATAATCAATTCATCTTTGACCTTCTCTTTATCAGTTTTTGACACCAACTCATCATATTTTCTCATCAAAATTGAATCATTTTCCAAACTCACTGTCTTAGCATCTCCAAGCCATGAAGTGGCTACAACCTCCATGGGTTTTCTTTCCTGAAACTTTACAAACTCCTTCTTACCCAAAATTATCACCTTAGCTTCCTTAGTGTGCTCCTTAACATCTTCTTGCAATGGTCTACCCTCATATATGACATGTCTATCAAACTGTCATTTCCTTCCAAGTAAAAAATGACAAAAATCCATAGGCAACACATCACAAAGTATTTTTCCCATATATCCACCAATGTTAAAATCAACTCAAGCTTACTCATTCTCAAAAACAAATTGACTTTCATTTAGAAAAGATACTTTGTAAGGTGTTTCATGAGATATCTTTTCCAACTTAAGCTTATCAACCGTTTCAATAGACACCATGTTATCAATACTTCAAGATTCTATTACAACTTTATATACCTTTCCATTGCATTTGCAAGTTTTCCTAAATAGTGTTCTTTGTGTTGATTCCTTCTCCTTTCATGATTTGAGGAGTATTATTATCACCATCAAGGATTCCCCAGCTCCTAGAACAATAAGATGACTAGGAGAATGAATGCTCTCATAATCTTCTTCTTCCATCAATTGAGCTCTTTTATCACCACCAATTGAAGTAGAACCTTATTTCTATGGAAACTTTCATGGCTGATGCCCAAACTAATTGCAATGATAACTTATCATCTTGAAAATGTGCTTGAACCTCTACCTCCACAAAATATTCCTCTAAAGCCTCTAAATCCACCTCTTCATTCAACAACTTGGTATTTGTTTTTGCTTGCATCTTCTTGGTCTTTATTGGATTTCCTTGAACCTCTTCCTCTACTAGTGTTTCCTATACCTCTTCCTTGTCTTTTATTCCTTATTTTTAACTTCTCTTCTGTCCTAGAGGCCAATTAAAAACATTCTTCAACCACCTGAGGAGTAACAAGACTCAATTTGTCCTAAATTTGAAATCTCAATCCATTCATATACCTTTCTATCTTCTCATTTTAATATATGACATGAACAACTCTAATGCTCAATTTATGAAGTTCTTAATGTAGGCCATGACATCCTTTTCCTTCTGCTTTAAGGTCTCCGACTTCTTAAATGTCTAAATTGCATGTTCACTTAGCAAAAATTGTCTCTTGATCTTTGACGACATCTTATCCCGTGAATTGATTTTTGTTTTCCCCTTCTTCACTCTTTCCTCTTGAACATAATTTAACCATACAAGGACCTTTCAACTTGGTTTTTGCAAACTTTACCTTTTGTTTCTATAAAAAACTCCTTATACTCAAAGTAATTATTGAGTGCAACTATCAAATCTAATACCTCTTAGATCAATCCAACTTTCAATTATACATTGGAAAATCTATTTTCACATCAGAAGCATCTCCCTTGATAGCATTCAACATATTCACCATCCTTCTCTCTTCAAGATCCAATTCCTCTTCATCATCTTGGACTCTTCGACGAGGGATTTCATCCTCACTCTCTTCCTCTCAGTCACTTTCCTCTTCAATGGCCTTTGCTCTTCTTTGTTTTGTCTCTAATGCTGTTAATATGGCTAAGGTTTCTTCTTGTGCCTCCTTTAACAACTTAATATCTCTTTCAAGTACCTCACTACCTTTAGGAGGAATCTTTTCCTTAAACAACTTAATATCTCTTTCAAATTTAACATTGTTATGATCATTTTGCTTTGGATATATGTGTTAGAATGGTCAAGATTGAAAAAATTTTTGATGATTAATATAGCTTTAATTAATACTTGTATTTCTAATCCTCTTCCATATCATGATATTTGATGCATAACTTTCTCTATATGTAAAATTGTATGCTATATATACTATGTTGTATAGATTTTATTACTCCTACAACTTTCAAATTTTAAGGCATCCTTGTGCAATAAAATGCTTTATAACATACTGGATATTAAATAATTACAATTCTTCTAACTATAGCACTACTTAAATATTTTAGATAATCAAAATATATATTAAACATATTAATATATAAATATGACTTTTCATAAATGAAAAAGAAGGAATTTTTTAACAACTTTTAATTTTTCATTGTTATTAAATTTGTTTAATTTACTTGATTTTTTGTATTATATATTTTGAAAAACTAAATAATTTCTAGTTCTTCCTTCATTGATAATATTAAAATTATTTAAACAAATAAATTTTGTGTGTGTGTGTGTATGTATATATATGTATCTATACATATATATATACATATATATATATGTATATTATTAAAATTATTTAAACAAATAAATTATATATCTGTGTGTGTGTGTGTGTGTGTGTGTGTGTGTGTGTGTGTGTGTGTG